>JAJOOH010072816.1:0-51107 GCA_029582605.1 Solanum gracilifrons
ATATATATATGAACATAAAATTAGATCCAACATTCACAAAATAAAAAACAACAATATTCACAAAAAATAGCCCAATAGAGGTAGGTATGGAAATACCTCACCCCGCCAAACAAAAATAGCATTTGTTTTCAAATGCCAAGAAATGATAAAAATAGTTTAAAAAGTAACAAAAATGTAGTAGATGAAATCATCCTGCCAGGCTAAGCATGGGGTAAAGTCTGCATGTCAGTAGCTCCATCTGTCTGTGCATTAGTGTCTGACTTATCAACATCTTTAGCTCTACTAGAACCTACAATCGACGTCTCTCTACGCGATGCCTGCACAACAATTTCAACCATGGCATCCTACAGATCTGCCAAATCATCATATACAGAATCGTCACGGCCACCGAGCTCCTCCTCAGACTCAGCATCTGCATCAATAGCCCTAGAAACATCTCCGGTCGTAGTAGCCGAAAGGGGTCCACAAGAATCTCCTAAGGGTGATATTAGTGCTCGGCACCTCAAGAATCTCCACCGTACCAAACAACATCGATAAGTCAGTGGACTTCAGCTCGTCCACATCTTTCCTCAACCCAGCATCATCTGCCTTTAGGGCCGTCACAGTGGTAGAATCACCCCAACCCTAGTCGTAAGTCTCAACCCGCAACATAAGGGTAGCTAGAACAAACATATGGCTATCAATCAAATCTCGGTGCTCTCTCATCTCAACCATAATAGGAGCTAAGGTAGCAACAATATACCACTCTATCAACCCACGCACAACAACCTCTACCCATGAGGCAGCACATCAGCAGATTGGGCAAGATGGCCCATCGTATACAACATGGCCTGGGTGATAAGGGGTCAGGAGGCAGCAACATCAGCAGAAGAGGGAGGGGGTGCAACAGTAGAACTAGGGGAGGAAGTTGTGGAAGGACCAGAGGTACATGTAGGCTCAGTGGCTTGAGGGGGCATGATTCACTCAGTCGGCAACATATCGACATCAACCTTCGGGGATGTATCCACCGGTATAGCCCTCCTCCTATCGGCCTCATACCGCATGTACTCAGCATCGATACATCGGATGCCAATAGAAAAGGTGGCGGTCACCTTTACATCGGTCTTCTCAGGACCGTCGACACTGCTCGGTAATCAGCACAGGGAAATGAAGCAAGGTTCGGCTCTGCTTGGCCCTCATGGCCATCTCTTGCACAATCAACAATCCCAAGTTCAACCTCTAGTGATCCATAATCGACCCTAAACATGTAGTTTTCGAAAGGCAAAGGATGGACTCATTCTGCGAGGGCCTGATGGTGCTGCTAACGAGCCCAAATCAGTATCTGGCAGCAACGTTTAGGTCTTTCTTCTCAATCAGTGCAACTATTTCTATCCACCTCTAAGTAACATTAGAAAGGAGGGGTGCCAACCAACTCTTTAGATCATCTAGGGTCTTCTTCTTGATCAAGTCGGGGTAGTCATGCATGAAATCAAAGGAACACCCAAGTCCCACATTTATCTCTGTGCTGTTTGTTTGCTTAATCAAGACACAAATTCCAATTCAACTGTCCACGATCGTACAATAGTAAAGTAACCCAACCAATGGTTGGGGTCGAGTCCCAAGGGATTAGTCTTTCTTTCAAATTCAAAGGTTAAGATTTGATACAGTTTCTTCAACAATATTTCCCTATACCTTTAGGATTATGGAGTATCTATGAACTTCATGCCCAAATTCACGAATATTTATGAAGTAAACAAATAATAGAGTAAAACTTGGGGAATTGACCAGCCAATTGTCAAATTTCACTTTAGAAGGTAAATGTTGATACCAACGGTAGGTCATTTTGTTTTGGGTAGGTCGGACTATTTATGAGATAATTTTCTCTCGAACAATTACCTTTTCTAGGACGAATTCGCTCGAACTTCATCACCAATCAGAAGATACCTAGCCCTTTGCCCTCATCAAATCTATTCTCTCGAGCTAGATACAAAAGATAGGTTCCGTGTTTTACTCTCTCGAGCTGAAATCCGACTAACCCCAACTAAGGATGTTGAGATCGTTACTTTGGCTTTGAACTTCTCTCTCGAGCAAGCTGGCAATGCGGAAATGGTTGCACAGAATAATGCAAAATAACTTCAAATCACCATAAAGATCAAGACCAACTTCAAATCAACCTCCCCATTCGTATTTCAACACTACACACTTAGCGAAATTCTACAATTTTCTTGATGGTCAAAACCCCAAACAGAGGGTTTTAGCCACTCATATTACAAATTGACAGAAAATCAACACCCATACTTCTTCCCATCAATAAAATGCAGCAAATTTAGGATTTTACGGGGAAATAAACTAGAAATTTGATTGATTACAAAATCTTTTTAGAAAATCTCTATGAAAATCACACTCAAAACCCTTTTATGGTGTTTTTCTCTCTAATTGCGTTGTTACCCCTTTTTTTGAATGCCCTTTTTCATCCCTAAAAATTAATTTAAACAAGTCTGAGGTGTGGCTGCCACGGATCATTCGGCGAGGTTAGTCAGGTGTCTCCAACTTGTCGGTGATGCGTCGAGTGTTCATCATTTCATCTTCAATTTTCTTTTACTCATTCTTGGTTTGACGACTGTGACTTTAGGCGATTCAAATCTGGCTCGCCGAGCATTTCCGCGAATCACCATTTTTCCTTTTGTTTCACCCATCTGCATGTGTTAAACTCTTCTTCAACAACCTTTGGCGATCTAGTTGTCTTCCGCCAAATGTATCGGCGACATGCCAACTGGTTCTACTGTTCGCCTAAAATATTCTTCGTTTTGCTCCACCTTCTATAACTTTAGGCGGTATCAAGGTAATTCAGCTATTCGCCAACTAAAGTTTACCATCTCCAATGTGATTACCTCCTTCCGCACTTAGCGCATTTGACATTAGGCGAGCCCGAGGTCATTGGTGAATCGCCTAATAGTTTGGACGATCCTCAGGCCTTCTTTTGTTCATTCTTTTGGTTTCGTTGTTCCTTTTTGCTCCATAGTGTCCATGTCTTGTCTCTAACGTTCAAATACCTGAGATTCAAGCATTTACATCAGTTATGGAGACAAAATATGCAATTGGGGTCACTAATTTTATTAAAAACAAGCTTTAAATAAGTCCAAATTATGGACTCATCAGCACCCCCAACTAAAGCATTTGTTTGTCCTCAAGCACACTCAAGTTCAACAGTTTAAAAAGGATGTCTAGAACAGTGCTACACAAGACTCAATCATGAATGCACACACTCAAGACTGAATTTACTCATGCAAAGATTAAATGTGCACTCAAAGTTTCAAGTTGCGACTCACCAATATCAAAGAATCTCAAACTCACAATACTTGCTTCAAATGCAAGTTCAAGCTCAACTAAAGTGTTCAAATGCCCTCACACAAAGAATGATTCCATCTTCACACATAATGGTTCACAATTTAAAGTTTCAAAATCAACTGCAATGCTCACACTCACAACGATGAATACAATGCACGATTTCCCCCATAAGTTTGCCCATATTTTCCAATCAACAGTTGCTTCAGCTCACTCAAGATCAAAAAGGTCTTTTTACGGCTTGTAATGGGTTTGCGTTTAATGGTATGGCCATTTAGGATCAATGTCTATAATCCTCATGAAATGCGGTGTCAACAACACTTCCTTTTCTGTCCTTCATCATTCTCATTTGTGCTCACAAGTAGTCCCATTATTCACTTCCCATGAATAGTTGGAAACCCCATTTTCTTTGTATTTTCATAACTTTATTTCACAACTTCTTCATTCATTTTTTTTGTATGGAACGGTTCCAATTTTCACAAAATCATGGGTAGAAATGACTTTCTTGTATTTCTTTATTTGCCTTCTCTTTTCACCACACCCCCAACTTAGGCTTTTGGCTAAGTTGGCTATTCTAACAAACAACAACCTCATGAGGATTATGGGTAATGGATAAAGAAAGGTCATTGTTTTCATCAAGTTTCTTCCAAAGAAAGGTAAGGCTCAAAGGGTGTTCAAAAGCGGTTCACACACTTACAAGGTAGGGTACAAAAGTGGTATATGTCAAATTGGCTCATACTCTTCGAAGTTGCCTAAGATCATAACAAGAGATAGCATCACTTATTCGACTGGACCAACGGGGCTAATTCTAAGATCCATCATCCATAGTTCATAGGTAAGCTCATGATCACACTAGGCATTGACACTAAAAGTCAAACAAAACTCCACACTTTCGCTAGTTTGTAACGATCATCACAAAAGACTCGATTTGATCACTGGCTAGTCACAACTAGATGCAAAGAGTTCACATATTATCTATGTAACTTCATTTGGACTCATTGTAGCCGCACATTCATGTTTGTTCGATTTTGAGCACTATTCAAGTCATTGATATTGATCAGGACCAGTACTCAAATTTTCAAGAGAACAACTTCTTTCAACACAATTATGGGGATTTGAAACAAGAACCTTTAAAACAAACAAGAAGAAGGCCACACAACACCCCCAACTTAAACTGTTCACATTGTCTTCAATGTGGGTGGAGAGTGGACAATTACCGAAGTTTAATATAAATAACAGCAAGATCTGGAAGCAATCTAGTGTGTATACAAGTAAAGTAGGGTATCCAGAAATCTTCACTAAATGCCCTGTTGGTGAAGCAGTGAAAAGGTCGCCGAAAGATTCGGCGAATCGCCTTATGGTAGTTAAATCACCCTTTGTTCCAGTGATTGCATTTCTGTGTGAGGAAGATTGGCGAAAATGTAGAAGAACGCTGAACCATTTTGCGATTCACATAATGAACTTTAGATGCGCTGACTATGAAGGGCGAAGAAACTCGAGTCGCCAAAACAAATCGGTGGTTCGTTGACTGGTAAAGGTGTCCTGCCGAATGCTCCAATATCTCAACCCCTTTTTTCGAAAGCCATAAGGTGAACTGCATCGTTCTCGCAAAAGTGATTTGGCGATTTGCCAAGAGTATTTTGTCTTGTTCATTAAACCCACTCCTACAATATCAACACACAATATTTAAAACAGTAAAATTTGGGTTGCCTCCCAAGAATAGCATTAGTTAACGTCGTGGCACAATGTGGAAATGCTTTCAAGCAACTTCCATGTACACCACTTCAATCTGAGAAATCTCCTGGCATTCACCAAATTATAACTTCAAACGCTGCCCATTCACCTTAAATGCATCTCCTTCCTGCCCTTCAACCTCTATGGCGCATATTTGAGAATAGTCGTTTCACTTTAAATGGTCCTTACTATTTTAATTTGAGTTTTCATAGAAATAAACTCAGTCGGGAGTTGTATAGTAACACCCAATCTCCCACCTTAAACTCTATCTTAAGAATTTTAACATCATGCCATATCTTCATCTTTTCCTTGTAGAGAGCTAACCTTTCGTAATCTTTAAACCTAAATTCGTCCAACTTGTTTAGCTGCTCTACTCTCTCTTTTGAAGTTTTTGTCCAGTCCAAATTTAGAGCCTTCAATGCCCACATTGCTTTATGCTTTAGCTCGACTGGTAAATGGCAAGACTTCCCAAAAACTAACTGATATGGTGACATAGCAATTGGAGTTTTGTAGGCGGTGTGATACGCCCATAGTGTGTCATCCAACTTTCGAGACGAATCTGTTCTATTTGCATTCATTGTTTTAGCCAAAATGCTTTTGATCTTTCTATTTGACACTTCAACTTGGCCACTTGTTTGGGGTTGGTACGGTGTTGCTACTTTGTGCTTAACCCCATACTTACTCAGTGCAGCTGAGAACCATTTATTACAAAACTGAGATCCCCCATTGCTAATAATGGCTCTCGGAGTCCCAAACCTTGCAAAAATGTAGCGCTTCAAGAATTGGACGACACTTTTTCCCTCATTGTTTGGAAGGGAGACAACTTCTACCCATTTTGACACATAATCCACGACCACCAAGATGTATTTGTTCCAAAATGAGCTCACAAATGGGCCCATGAAATCGTTCCCCCATACATCAAATAACTCCACCTCCAAAATGGGTGTCAGAGGTAACTTATGCCTTTTTGATACACCCCTTGCTTTTCCCATTGCGGGCACCTCTTAACAAACTCATATGCATCTTTGTATAGAGACGGCCAGTAGTACCCACTTTGTACCACCTTAGCTGTTGTATGAATACCACCATGATGCCCTCCGACCGGTGAAGCGTGACACGAATGCAGGATCTCCCTAGCCACTTCTTCCAGAGCACATATTTTGATGATGTGGTCAGCGCACTCTCTAAACAAATATGGCTCGTCCCATATGTATTTCTTAACATTGAACAAAAAATTCTATTGTTGGTAGAAGTTCAGTTCATCCGACATTAATCCACACACCAAATAATTTGTAAAATCTGCATACCAAGGAAGTTGTGCGAGAGTTACAATGAATACTTGTTCATCAGGAAAGACATCCTTAATGTCAAACTCCAGCTCGTCAGTCTCCCTGCCTTCCAATCGTGACAAGTGATCTACCACTTGCTTTCCGAAAACCCTTCTATCTTTGACTTCAAAATTGAACTCTTGCAATAAAAGCACCCACCTTATCAGTCTCAGTTTGGCGTCTTTCTTTACCATTAGATAACAAAATGCAGCATGATCAATGTAAATAATTACTTTTCTTCTGAGCAAGTATGCGTGAAACTTCTCAAACGCATAAACCACTACAAGTAGTTCTTGCTCGATAACTGTGTATTTACATTGAGCATTGTTTAATGTTTTTCTTTCGTAGTAAATTGGATGAAAGAGCTTGTTTCATTTCTATCGCAACACTATGCCCAATGCCATGCCGCTTGCATCACACATTACTTCAAATGGCTCTAACCAATCAGGATTAATGATGATTGAAGTGGAAATCACTTTTTCTTTTAGGCAGTTAAAAGCTACCATACAAGCATCATCAAAATGAAATTTCACCTATTTTTCCAAAAGTTTGCATAGAGGAAGTGCAATCTTTGAGAAATCTTTGATGAATCTCCTACAAAATCCGGCATGTCCCAAAAAACTCTGAACCCCCTTTACTGAAATCAGTGGTGGTAATTTCTCAATTACTTCGACTTTTGCTCTGTCAACTTCCAGCCCCTTTTGTGATACTTCGTGATCAAGCACAATTCCTTCCTTAACCATGAAATGACACTTTTCCTAATTCAGGACTACATTGGTCTCCACACATCTTTGGAGAACTTGGCCTAAATGCTCTAAGCATTCTGCAAATGTGTCACCCACAATCGAGAAATCATCCATAAATACTTCCATTGAGTCTTGCAACATGTCAACAAAGATGGATAGCATGCAACTCTGGAACGTAGCCGGGGCATTACACAATCTAAATGGCATTCATTTGAAGGCGAAAGTACCATATGGGCATGTAAAGGTTGTTTTCTGTTGATCCTCCGGAGCAATGTAGATTTTGTTATAGCCAGAGTACCCATCCAAAAAGCAATACCATCCTCTCTCGGATACTCGGTCAAGCATTTGATCCATAAAGGGCATATGGAAATGATCCTTTTCAGTCCATGATTTTTCGATAGTCCATGCAAACTCTCCATCCTGTCACAGGGAGCATAGGTACAAGCTCCCCTTGTCATTAAGGACAACCGTTACTTCTCCGTTTTTCGGTACGCATTGTACCAGACTGACCCATTTGCTATCTGTAATCGGGTAGATCACTCCCGCGTCCAACCACTTTATTATTTCCTTTTTCACCACCTCTTGCATTGGCTGGTTCAATCTTCGTTGATGATCAACACTCGGTTTACAATCACTATTAAGCTAAATTTTGTGTGTGCAAATGCCTGGAGGGATGCCCAATATATCAACAATAGTCCAACCGATAGATTTTATATGCCTTTTCAGTACTTCAAGGAGCAATTTTACTTTCCAATCAAGTAAGTTGGCTGCAATAATCACCGGCAAAGTGTTATTCTCGCCTAAGAAAGCATACCGAAGGTGCAACGGTAATACCTTAAGTTTGAGACTTGGTGGTTTTTCGATTGACGGTTTGGCGGGAGGGCTCTCTCGATTCTTTAAGTCGATGTCCAGCTTCATTGGAGACTTTGTGAATTCCCCCATACTTGAAAACGCGGCTACCACTTCATCTTGTCTTTGAACTTCAAACTCTTCATTGTTTGCCCACACAACCTCAAAGGGTTCTTTGCTAAACATTAGATGTCTCACACTAATCACAGCCTCGTCAATCATATCATCAGTTGAGATTACATCAACGTCACTGGGGTGTTTCATTGATTTGCACACATCAAAGGTGACTTCATAATCATTAACCCAAAATTTCAGCTCCCCACTCTCGACATCCACCAAATCTCTCCCAGTTGCGAAAAATGGCCTTCACAAGTTTATAGGAATTTCGGTGCCTATGTCACAGCCAAGTATGACAAAATCAGCCGGAAAGATGAAACTGTCGACCTTGACAAAAATATCAAAAAGTATCCCCACCGGATGCTTGATCGATCTGTTAGCCATCAAGAGTCTCATAGTTGTCTCCTGAGGTTCACCCAATCCGACTTGTTTATAAATAACATAAGGCATTCGATTAATACTTGGTCCTAGATTTCACAAGGCTTTTGCGAACTTGAGCATGCCTATGGTACACAAAATGGTTAATGCCCAGGGTCATCTTTCTTTTCAATCAACTCCTTAGTCATAATCGCACTACAACTATGAGAGATTTCGATATTCTCAAAATCCAAGTTCCTTTTTTGTGTGACTAACTCCTTCATGAATTTGGCGTAGCTGGGCATTTCTAACAATGCTTCAAATAGAAGGAGATTAATTGATAAGGTCTTGAATATCGATAAAAATTTCTTAAATTTTTCATCCTCATTCTTCTTTTTGAGGCGTTGTGGAAATGGAAGAGGTATTTTGGGTAAAGGTTGCTTGACTTTTGGGCATGACTTTTGTTTCTCCACATCCCTTTGTGGCCCCATTGTGTTGTATTGCGGGATGGCTATTTCTTTATCCTCCATATCTTTTCTTTCATTTTGTATATGCACTTCCTCATTCCCCATCAGATCACCTTTTACTTCTTTCCTGCTCCGAGTAACAACTGCCAGCCCTCTGTCTTTGATTATGTGCCTCTATCCTTTGTTTCCATTGTATTGTACGTAAACCCATTTGACCTTCAAGGATTTTGATTGCATCTGCGTGTGAGATTACTTTATTATTCGAGGATGAGAAGTCATTTTTCATCCCTTTTAATAAATCATCCGAGCCTTCAACTTTGTCAAGACTGTGCGTAAGCAAATCATTCACGCGAGGGCAATTTGCACTCCCCTTTGATTTTGGGCTTTCACTTGAATGAGTGTGGTTCTCTTCATATTCATCCTCTCTTCTCCAGTGCTTATAATGTTTGGAAAAATGATGATGGCACCTCATTTGCTCGACTTCCTTATGATGATTTAAACCACGACCAAATCCCTACGATCCTTCCTGTGTTCAGCAATCAAATATATATTATAAAACTTAGCAATTAGTTACGAGCTGCATAAAAACAGCTAGAAAACCAGCATCCATGTTCTACAAAAACATAGGAAAGAAAAAGATAAAAACAAAGTTGTCTTAAACTTTACAAGCCCAAGAAGGGCAAACACCAAGCCAAGAACCCTCGGACTGGGTTGTGTCAACGTCAGAGTTGAGATCCTCTGGGGGATCACACCAGCCCAGGCCTCATTTAGCATAGGGACCTCCGCATAGTCCTCTGGCTCGAGTCAGGGAATCTCCCTGTGATGGGAAACACAAGAAAAAATGACCTTAATAGACTTCCACATTGGGGCGATCAAGAGATCCCTCATAAAACTCTTTTTCCTCTCATGACGCAATTGATGGTGGAGCATGTCGACCTCCAGGGCGGTACTGGGTGGAACCAAAGTAGTATTAGGAAAGGAGCGTCCCAACCACCTCCAGATGGCAGCTAGGTCCTCCTCCTCACGGGCTCCGGATAGTGGGGACAGGGACTGGCTGGGATGGGCATCATCACCTTCCTCGTCGTCTGCCACAGCTACCGCCTGACTACTGCTAGAACGGTCGGTCCTCCTCTTCTTGCTCCTAGAACGAGAACAAGCTCTAACCAAAAGAGGGTGAAAGGTGGGATCCATGGGAAGTACCTCATCAACGTCAAAAAGGGGCACTCCCGCCCGCTTGCACAGCGCAGTAATTAGTCCCGGTAGGAAGAAAACCTTCTTATTACCTAGGTAGAACATCTTCCACTCTGAAATGACTTGCACCCCCACATTAAACTCTATACCCTGTATGGCGCACACCACCACTAAGGCCCGAGGAAAGGTCACGTTGATACAATTGCCCGACGAGCGGATCCTCCTAATGACCAAGTGTAGCCACATTTTAGCATCAGGTGACCAATTTGTGCAAGTTATAACCTCTACAGTAGCCCAGTATATCTGATCCCGGTGCGCGGGCTCAACTAGAGTGTTTCTCAGCCACTCCAGATCCATATCCCTCAGCTTGGCCTCATACTCAGCGTTCGAGACCACCGACACCTCTAGAGCCTTATAAATAGCAATGGCATTCAGGGGAACGTCAACCCCCCGGATCCGGATGACGCGATTAGATACATCCCATCGCACAGTAGGTAACATGGTATAAAATTCCCTCACCCAAGTGGAACGTGCATCTGGGGAGCCTCAGTCTGTGGAGCCCATCCAAACTCCATCAAGCGAGCATAAAATATAGGCGCATTTTACTCTAGCTTGTGCAACACGAACCCTCTCTAGCAACAAAATCCCGTGTTGTAGTTGTCGTGTTGCCTCTCCCGACTCGCGGCAACGGGGAACCGAATGAACGGTAGGTTTTCTTCATTCTGACCTACCATTTGGAGAGCCTGCAATAAGTTGAATATAGGTTAGAACACGATACGATAGTCGGTTTAAGGCTAAAAATAAGAACAGAGATATTTATGTGCTAAGGGTGTAGGCCACTGGTCTGGCGTATCCCTCCCCAGTGGCCATAATCCCGCCTTGGCCAGATTATGAAGGCCTCCAAAGCGGTCTTGATCTGGGATGAACACCAGGTGTGATAATGGTGGCTCTTCGTCTCAAAACCTTTGGTTTTTACAGAATTTCAGCAGTTCAGAGTATAGAAACTACCCTAGAACCCAAATAAGTAAGTATTTCGGCAAAATAATTCGTAAATGAGGCCTAAATTAGAGTTTTACACCAAGAGACCCTTCAACTTCCCCCACTCATTTTTGTATCGATTTAATCGTATTTTTACAAAATCCTTACACCCAGGACATTGGGGACGTAAGGGAAGTTCCCATGCTACATTTACTATATCAAACTAGCAACCCATTTCATTTTAGAAAAACAACTACCTCCCAAAACCCATTCTACCCCATCGATTAGGGTCATGAAATCATTGTTAGTTAAGTATAGAAGTAGAGAGCGCAAGAAACAAGAATATTACCTAAGTTTTGACATTCAGAGGAGAGTGATCGAGAGGATTTTAGGGGAGTTTTTGGAAGTTTAAGGGAGAAATGGGAAAAGTGTTTCCCTTTTTCCCCCTTTACTATTTCCTGATCTCCCACCTCACGGGAGAGCCTCGCCATAGCGGCTCCACCTCAGCGGGAGGGCTGCCGCCATGGTGGGACAGACTGTGTAGTTTAAACAGTTTCATTTCTTCGTGTGTTGCCTCAATCTTTCTCCTAGTCCTTGGGTATAGTACCTTTCTTGTATTGACTAGATAAACAATCACCATTTTTCGTTGTTCCACCATGGCCCTATTCGTTAGTTTGGGAGTACTCCGAAGTAGGGCGTGTAATTATTCAGGTATTAATCATTCGGAGACAAATGAGAAGTAAATTGGTATCTATTGTAACGACCTAAACCGTCATTATATAGGAGAAACAAAATCTGGGAAAATTCTGGGCCATTGTCCAGCCAGAGCAGGCTAGATGCCGCTAGGGCGGCAACCCCAGGGTGGGGTAAGTTGGCGCCAGAGCGAGATAGGCAAGACAGAATGTAAATAACGTGAAATATTATTTTCTCCTTCTCCCTAAAATACCTAATTTAGTCGTAAAACACCTTAGAAACCCCCAAAAAGCTGTTGCAAGCTTGGGAAGAAGAGAGAGAGGGATTTCTAGCGTGAAGATGTTGATGGATTGCAGATTTCTAGTCAAGATCTCCATCACGAATCTCAGAAACAAGAATCAAAGACCAAAACTCCATGCAGCTGCTTGGCGCCCAGGTAGGCTAGGTTTTATGAATTGAGAAGTTATAAATTTGTGTTCACCACGTAATATATGTAAATCAATGGTAGAATTATGCGTAGGCCCTCGTGCACCAAACAAAATATGGTTAAATCCTATGAAGGAGCCTTAGATGATGATCTAGGGTTAGGTTATGGTTGTGATTCTATGATTGTGTTATGTATGTTTGTTCTTGTTTCATTATGATAGATATATGTATGTAAATATTGCATTATTGATCACACTTGGGTAAATGAGATAGAGGGATGATGAATGCCATGAATCATGACTAAACTGTATGAACTTGAGAATGTACTTGTGATTGTGATTATAGTGTGTTGAATGGATCGGTTGCCACGTTCCGGCATAACTAACTTAGATCGATTGCCACGTTTTGGCATAATTATGGGATCGGTTTCCACGTTTCATTATAATCATTGGATCGGGTACCATGTTCTGGTATGCTAATTGTTTGGGTTTGGGTTCCATGAGATGTCCAACGACTTGTCATAATTGTGTACATGGACAATGTGAATTTGATCGTGGTTCGCAATAATATTGATGTTTTACTTCTCGGAGTCGTGTTATGGTCATGAGGCCTTATGCTTGATTGTTCTTCTATGTTGAGTAGACTTGGTAATTATATTAATGAAAGGTGAAATGGAGGTGGGGAGTCAACATCTCAAGAATTGTTAATGCCCAAGTAAGGGAGTCGTGTGTTGTAATGGCAAGAGTGGGGGTAGTGTACGTGTTGTAAGGGCTTAGGTGGATTTCACTTGGATCAAGGTAATTATGTTTAGCGGTTAGAAAGCATGACGTACTGTACTATGTGACCCTGGTTGGGTATTGTGACGAAGAAGTAAGGGTACGACGTGAGCGGTTAGTTGGTATGCTTGTGGTGGTATTTGGGGACTTTCTTTTATTTGTGTGTTAGAATGGTTAGGCTATGATCAAGTACATGGTAAGTAGGTTGATCGAGAAGGTGGTTAGTAGTCAGAGTACTAGTGTAAGTTGGGAGGTATTTCAAGAGAGGGTAAAAGTGGAGAAGCGAGTGGTTTATTTCATGATTTTACTAGTTGGTTTCTTATGTTATGTGGTTGGCGTCGGGTTGACAAATGATGCCTACCAATACGTGTGTTTGTACTAATACTACTCTTGCTATATCTTTTGACATAGTCTGGATGCAGGTTGGTGATGTTTCATTACATGAAGACGAAAAAATTCTCTAGCAACTTCTATCTTTCCTTCCGCATGATGGGACCTCTGTGTTAATTACTTTACAAGTTTTAGCCACAATTGTCTCCAAGTTGCTATTTATTAAAATTCTGCTATTTCATTTATCTCCGTTTTCTTTAATCTTCCACATTTTTTAACTATTGAGATATGAGTGGGTTCCCGCACGGCCTTGTGGGTTGGGGTGTGCCAACTCTACTCTTAACTCTCTCTCTTGAATGTGAATTATGAATTCAAGAGTTATGGTTCATGATATAAAGGATTTCGTGATGATAAAGTAGACTCATGAATAAATTCTCCTCATTCTTATACTCACTTGCTCGAGTCTTGGAATAAGTTATTAGAAGTTGTAGAAGACTTCTCAAAAAGACTCAAAGGAACTTTCTCAAAATGTTCGAAAGAACTATCACGACTTAACTCTTAACTCTACCTTGAATTTGAATTATGAATTCAAGGATATGATTTATGATAGGAAAGGTATCGTGATGATTTAAATGAGTTTTAGATAAATAAATCATGAGAAACGGTTGAAAAACATTGTCCGGGGAGCAAGTCTGGGATGTGTACATGAATTATAATGTTTGGTTGAAATAATTTTTTAAACAGTGGAGTCTGCGTTCTCTCCATGATGCGGAATGAAAATTTTCACTTCTGAGGAACACCTGGTACTTGTTTTTCGTTCGACTTTTTCTTCCTCGTTTTCTAACCGCAATTCGCCTAGATTCGATTTTTTTTCTCAATTTCTCTTAAGTTTCAGATACCCAACACATGTACATAAGAATCAAATCAAACACAACTCTAAAATTGACACGATTTCATCAAGAACTCATCAATCTCATCTTAGCTAAAGAACGAAAGCCAATTTCAAGAACATCAAACCTTGAACTTTCTTGAACAAATTTAACGCTGAAATTAACATGATTGGCACGTGGGTGCACGAACCCAGCGTTGTGGAAGCTTACATACCTCTTAGGAATCAAACCCATGGAAAAAATCTGCAACAAAATTGAAGAACCTCGATGAACGCCTTGATCCTTTCCTCTTTTCTCCTCTTTTCTCTTCTTGAACTCTCAACTAAAACCCTAGTCGTATATTAGGATTATAAAACTGATCCTAATTGGGTTAGACCCTTAAAACCTTATTAAAAATGGATTAAATCTGATTGGGTAAGGAAAAGACCAAAATACCACTTACTAATGTCGGGCAACTTTCCTTAACTGGACAGCTTGACTTCAAAAGGACATATCTCACTCATCCGACATCGAAACTTATCAAACTCAGTGGAGTTAGAAATATAATTCAAATATCTTTCATTTGATATCTTATAGGCCACTTAACTCATCATGTATTGAAAGCTACGGTCGTTTGAAGTTGACCCAAAACTTAAAGGAACTTAGGAATGACTTGAATGAACTCTCTTTAGTTCTTCTTGGAACTGAAGGTGCTACATCTAGTGACCCTAACACTTCAGAAATTTTAAATTCCTTGGTAAAATCCTAGTCACACAGAGGATGGTTTGAGTTTTAGCTCAAATATTTTTTGGGGTTTTATATCCGGTTCAACTTTCACACACCTTGACTAAATCCACGTAATACATGCCACTTCCTACCGAAAATACGTCAACTAAATCATGATTGTACAACAACAACATCATATACCAACATGGGTGATTTCTTTTTCTGTTAGAAAGAAAAGAGAAATAGAAAGGCGAATACGTTGTTACCAGGGGTGAAAAATTACGATAATGGTGGAGAAGACACTTTTTTTGCTTATGTAACACCCCAAAAAATTACTCTTCAAATCCGAATCATTTGTCTTAAGTAGATGTGCTTGAACCGGGTGATGTACTACTTGATCATGTATTTTTAGGTTCTTTATCAAGTGTAGAAAGGGTATTGGAAGTGATTTAGGGTCATAAGGGACCTCTAACATTAAGTCAAGTTTAAAGTCATTCTACCGGCTAATTTTATTGCATTAGTTTATTCAAGGCTCAACTTCAAAGGACCATATCTCATAAAATATGAAGAGTTACATGGCTCATAACCTATCAAATTAAAGGTGTATGAGTGTTCTTGCATGATCTGAAAAGATACGCGTAAGCACAAATTAGAAGGAACTTTCATAGAGTTGAACTCTATCGCACAAAAAGGAGTAAGAAGAAAGTGGAATGTTTTCCTAAATGTCACATCATCCTAATTAAAGATGTGGCTCACTTCACACCGATAACCAAGACTCTACAAACACAACTTCATAAACACCCTAGTATGGTTAAACTTTGTGCTCTGATACCAAGTTTGTCAGGATCCGAACTTACACCCTGAATGTGACCGACACCCGAGAACCAATTTTGATCCCGACACGAACCCTTGGCCTAGCTGCATGACTTACATAACTCTAAACAATATGCGGTAGCTTAAAATAGTTGAACATTTAGACATTTAAGAAGTTCTTAAATATTTTCTTGCAAATACTTAACATATGTCATAAAATAAATAAACATCTTGAGAAAACAATGGAAAACATCTACTCCTATTTGTCAATTTATGAAGCCTCTAACAGTTCAAGATAGATGTCGGGACAAGACCAACGACATGTCAAATACTACTAAAACTAGAATGAAAATGGAGTCTCCTGAAAGCAAGGAGCCCTCACCAAATACTGTCTACAAGTGTGAGATGATCTCAACGAAATGACTATTGATGATCCTGAACACGTGTATCTGCATCATAAAATATGCAGATCGAATGATGTCAATACATTGAATGTACGAGTATGTAATATAGTTGAGTAAAACAAAACTAAACTGAAAGACTAAAAGCAACTCAACTGAATCAATACATGAATAAGATATGGAAACCCTTTTCACTTTACAATAAGATATACAATAAAAGCAATATGAAATTAACATACTTTACTTGTGGGGAGTTTCTCTAACCGACAACCATTACTATAAGTCTAGGAATGATACAACATTTCGTCCACATTGCAAGGGCCATCCTATACCTTGCCGGGGTATAGGATGATATTGAGACTATGGATCCATCTAATAGGCCTTCTCAGAGGTAGTGAGGAATCACATTAGAATCAATGCTATCCTATCCTATGATGGCTACGTAGTTTTATCGGACTTTCGAGTTATAAAAGACTCTAACCCAAATTGGTGCTCGATACTACTCCAAGAATAATTAATATAACTTTATGCTCAATTGACCCTTTAAAAAGAAACTACATTTTTTACTTTTCTGAAGTGCCTTTCAAACGTTAGACATACTTACATTCTTAAAACATGCAGTTATATATGAACTTATCTTTCAAGCACAAGATCGATATAGGTGCATATATATAAGACACATGAAATGAAAATAAATACATGTAGGACTTCTCAAGAATTAATGGAACCTTTAGGAGTTAATATGAAGAAGAGAATGTAATCACTATTCAAAGGAATACGACTGGAAACGAAGCACGAAAAGAAAAGAAACAAGAAACCCTAGCGTACTGAGTGGCGCAAGGCGCCATGCCCTAAACTACTGGTAGAAGTTTGGAGCACACTGTTGGCGCGTGCACAGGGTCCTAAATTACTGACCAATAGTTCTGGCGCTATGATGGTGCGCCGCTGCACCCCATACCCAGATTTCCGATGAATTTATCTACACAATTTCGGGTCCTAAGTCATCTAGAATCGAGTGATTTCTTCTAAACTCTTTCTTATTCACAAACCCAACACGAATTCATCAAAATCTCATTCAATCTTTATCAAAAATCACAACTCATACTCAAGATCCTCAATACCTAGAAACTCGAGAACTTTCATTGTTAAAGAATGAACAACAATCAAAAACCAATCAAGAATCTCTTAATATAACGATTTCTTGGATAAATATAGTTGTATGGTGTGAGGAAGAACATTTACAATAATATGGGAAGCCTTACATACACGGAAAGAATGATGTTCTTGGAGAATTCCACAATTCTTGAAGAATGCTTGAACTTAACCCCTTTTCTCATCTTGAAACCTCGCTTTAAATCCCTAAGTGTTTTGGAACGTGGAAAAAGTGGTCTAAATGAAATTAGACCCTTATTTAGGGTGAAAAAAAACATCTTAGGCCTTATGGGAAATGGAAAAGACCAAAATACCCTTTCCTAAAGTGGATGGAATGCCTTAAATGGAGAGGCTTGACTCAAACAACCATAAGTTTTTTTCGGAGCTCGAATTTTAGCAAACCTGGTCGCCTTGGAAAGAGAACTCAATGATCTTTGATTTTATTGGTAATGGTTCACCTAACTCTTGATGTACTAAAAGATATTGTCATTTGAAGTTGACCCAAAACTAAAAACTTATGTGTGACTTACTCAAGTATCTATTTAGCTCTTTCGAAGTCTGCGGTGTTACACAAAATTAATATAAACAATAGGAAACATACTTCCTCCATCCATGCAAAATCCATAACGCTTTTGTTTTCCGTTTTAGTTTGTTTCACCTACTTTACTGTAACACCCCAAAAAATTTTAACTTAAGACTTGAACCATTCTTAGAATGTGAATATGATTTCACCGAGTAATTTTGAATTTTCTTAGGTGTTAAGTTCACTAGATGTAACACCTCGAGTTTAAAAAAGAACTAACGAGAAATTCGTTCAAGTCACCCTTTAATTTAAGTCTTTGGTCAACTTCAAACGACCATAGCATTTAGAACATAAAGAGTTGCGTGACCCATAAGGTATCAAATCGAAGATCTTTGAGTCCTCTTTCCAACACCTCCAAGTTTTCTAAAATCCAAGTTTGGATGAAGTAGTTATGCCCATTTGAGTGTAGCCTCTCTTGATATGGCCTTTTCATCTGTTTTAAGGATGGGTATTTTATTCTTTTCCTTAACCGACTAGCATAACACATTATATTTCACCCAAATGGGGGTCTAAGCTGATGGAAATCAGTTTTTTTCATTCCAAAAAGCGTTCGGGGTTTTGAGAGCATGTTCAAGAGGAGAAAGAAGGGTTTCAAGAATTCTTTCAAGAACATCAAGAATTTTTCCAAGAACTTAGTTCTTTCAAGGTATGTAAGCTTTCATAGTGTTGGGTTTATTCGCCTCACGCCAATCATGTAAAAATTTACCATGGATTCATTCTTGAAGTTGAATTATTGAATTCTTGAGGTTTTTGCTTCATTTTTTAACAACTGAGTTGTGTTGAGTTCTTGAGGTGAGGGTATTGTGAATGAGTGTTGTTCTTGATGTATTTTTGGTGGGTTTTCATTAGAATGGTGTTTGGTTTATGAATCTCGGAGAATTTAGATAAAATCATTCAATTCTAGAGGAGATAAGGCTAGAAATTGAGATAAAAAGTTTGTCGGGTTTTCTAGGCTCGGGCTGGGGCAATGTGCCCCCATAGTACCACAGGGGCTGTGGAAGTGTACCCCTATAGAGCCAGGGGAATGGGGAAATGCCCCTGAAGTGCACCACAAAATCAGTTTCAATAATAGGAGGCTTGACGCCCTACGCTAGCAAATGTGCTAGGGTTGTCAAGCCCATTTCTCCTTCATTCTTCATCATGTGTGTTCTTTCCAATCTTGTATTCACTCTCTTCTTTATATTAACTACTTAAGTCTTCAATAATCATTGAGATATCCTACATATCCTAATTATATCTCTTAAATTACATTTCAAATTGAAGTAATATTAAGAGGAAAGTTCAAGAGGGTCCTTTGAGTCATATTGAGAATTCTTTTGAAATCAACTATAGTTTTGAACTAAGCTTTGAGAAAGTAAGTATGACAATGTGAAGATTTGGACTCATGAGTTATATATTTTCGTTGAGATCCTTGAATCGAGTCATTCATGTGTATAATTCCGCATGAACTCTATGAATTGAGTGATCTTGAGAGGAGTAGTATCTTTGAGTTCTTGAGTCCTTGAGTATTTGAGTTTTGAGTGTTGAGTTCTATGAGGTCATTGAGGTCCTTGAGTGGTTTCGTTCATGTCTATATTTCAACATGAACCCCATTTTGAGTTACAAGTTTTGAGAAGTCTGTGAAAACTAATTATGAGTTTTGAGGAATTAAAAAATGAGTTTCGAGAAAGAGCTTTCAAATATGATTTTAGTTGACTATAATGGAACTAAGTATTCTCAAATGTATTAATTTTACATTGAGAAAAGAGAAACTTTGATTTCTAAAAAAAAGTTTATGACTTCAAAGATATTTTTTGTAACAATTACCTCTTTTAAGAGGGTAGTTTGAGCAATTATCTTAAACATGAGAAAGAGTTATGTTTTTAAACATATGAGCATGAGGTATATATTATTGGGAGTAGTATTGAGCATCGATATGAGGATGAGTTCAGATAACTCACATTCCTCATAAACCATGTATGCCAACATGGGTACAAGATCATACTTTTTAGATGAATCATAAGTGTCTTCAGGTAGAGCTTAGTTGATCCACTTAGTTGAGGATATTTTATACCCCAGAAAGGTATAGGACAGTTCTGGCGGCATTGGCGAGATGTTGCATCATCATGTTGCTCATAATGATAGTTGTCAGTTGGAGAATCTCCCAAATAAGAGTAAAGAGTTTATTATTGTATTTTATACATTTTGAGTTCTTGTCTATTGTTTACAAAGCTTTATATATTGCATATTTTTATCATTGCTTTCATATTGAGTTGAGTATTCTTGAATTGAGTTGAGTATTCTTGAGTCGACTTGAGACGAGGTAAGTACGTCTTCCTTTTTATAAGTTTAAGCTTATATCTATGTTTCAGAGTTCCCCTTACATGCTCGTACATTGAATGTACTGACGTCATTCGGCATGCATCGTATTATAATGCAAATACAACTGTTTAGGGTTATCAACTGGCGCTGCGTGGATACCACTTACAGTTCCAGTTAGTTTTAGTGAGCCTCCTTATTTCCGGAGGGTTCCACATTTACTTTTTAGTTTGTTGGATGCCTTGGTTCTTGTCCTCACTTCCATCATCGTCTTTAGATGCGTCATAGACAATATTATTTTGTGGAGCCTTTTTCATTTTCCTTGTTAATGTTTTAAGACTTGAGTTGCCTTCTTATGGCTAGTTGAATATTTTTTGAACATTCTAATTTATTTATTTTGAGACAATTGAGTTAATCTTTGCATTTGAGTTCCTATGTTGTTGAGTAAGTCTTCCGCTGAGTATTGATCCAGGCAAAGGGTTCACTTGGGGGCCATCAATGGTTCTTGAGTGCTGACCACGTCTAAGGTGTACGCTCGGGAGTGACAAAATAGTTCCAGTAACTTGACCATAAATCTGGTTCTCTTATGAATCTCACACACAAATTATTAGTGTACCTGTGTGGTAACCATTCACATTGTTAGTGTACTTGTATGGTATTTGATACAATAATAATATATATCAGCGTGATAATCGATCCAAATAAATATATGTACTGGCTTGGTACCTAATTTAATATATATATATACAACACAACAATAATCACATTGAATAGTAATCACATTTGTAGATTCCAATAAACAAATTTAGAGTCATCTTATACTTTTCCAGAGTATAAGACAAACTAACACTAATGGATGCGATATATGAGCCCTTACCAATGGTTATGAAGCTTTGAATCCAGCTGAAGCGATATTTGAAAACAAAGAGGTACAACAAGTGTCGAGACTAGTGAGGATGGATGGAGAGGTTGGAACATGTTTAGTGAGGATGGATGGAGAGGTTATAATCGATATTGGGCTAACCAACATAAATATTGGAGGAGAGAAAATGACAATGATCTTGTTACATACATACAGGTGATAGTCCAAGATCTAGGGACAATTATAGGAGCTTTCGGGTAGATGATTTGTTGTCCCGCATTCTAAATAAGGGGGAAGGATCCGACAAAATTCTTAAAGAAATGAAGGCTAACTTCTCATCCTTGAATAATAAGGTAAGCTCTCACTCGGATTCTATCAAGCAAATTGAATGTCAAATGAGTCAACTTTCAACCAAGTTAGAATCCAACCTGCAAGAGAGGTTTGCAAATGATATGATGGTGAATTCAAAGACTTATCATGATAAATGTTTGGCGGTGTTGACTCGGAGTGGGAAAGCACTAGGTGGTGATGTGAAGTGAATGTTGAAGCAAACACTAGTAAAAAAAGAGATGATGCCATTGGTGTAGAGGGATTCGACCAAGAACCAGAAAATGACACATTCAAAGAGGTAGAGGAAATTCCAAGACAACTCATCACCGAGGAATCACAAACATCTAATAATGGGGTTGCTTCTTCTTCAAATCCTACAAAATCGTTGCCCAAAGTCAACCCACCATTCCCTCAAAGACTCAAAAAGTGGGATGAAGATGCAAAGTTCCAAAAATTTATATATGTGTTCAAGACTCTGCCTATCAATCTTCCTATAGTGAAAGTGTTGTTGGAAATGCCATGCTATGCAAAGTTCATGAAAGAATTACTCACCAAGAAGAGGAGTATGAAATTTGAAATGGTTGAGGTATCTCATAGTTGTATAGCCATCATGACAAGCAATGTGGTTATCAAGAAAGCTGATCCAGGGGCATTTACTATTCCATGTACTATTGGAATGCTTCAATTTTCCAAAGCTTTGTGTGACTTGAGGGGAAGTATTAACTTGATGTTGTATGACATTTCAAGTAACTTGGGTTGGGCGAACCTAAATCCACAACAATTCGTCTTCTCTTGGCTGATACATCTATTAAGCATTCCATTGGCATACTTTATGATATTTTGGTGAAAGTGGATAGGTTCATTTTTATGTCCGACTTTGTTATTTTGGATTGTGAGATTGATGCTAAGGTACCTATTATATTAGGTAAGCCGTATCGAAAGAGCCCTCGTGGATGTTGAAAGTGATGAATTGAAATTTTGGTTAAATGATGAGGAGGTTACTTTTAATGTGTGCAAATCGATGAAACAACTGAGTGACATTCATATGGTTTCAACCATTGATGTGATTGATGAGGCAGTGGCTAGTGTAAGTGAGGTGTTTTATGTGGGGGAACCTTTCACTACAGTCCTTTCAAATTATGATGAGGAGGAAGTTCAATGTTATGATGAAGTTGTGTCTAAACTATCGGGTTTAGGTTCTTACACTAAGAACCTATTGAAGCTCACCATTGACCTTCAAAATCGAGAAAATCCCCCCACTAAACCATCCCTCGAAGAGCCACCAAAGCTTGAGTTGAAAGAGCTGCCATCCCACCTTCGGTATATAATTTTGGGGGCAAATAACACCTTGCCCATCATCATTTCCACAGACTTCCTTCAATGGCAAGTAAAATTACTTGTTGATGTGTTGAAATGATACATTAGAGCCATCGGATGGACAATTGCTGATATTGTGAGGATTCCTCCCAGAATTCACACTTATAAAATCCAATTGGATAATGAATGTAAACCAAGCATGGAGAATCAAATGAGGCTAAACCCACTGATGCAAGAAGTGGTGAAGAAAGAAATCATCAAGTGGCTCTATGCGGGTGTGGTATACCCCATTGTGGATAGGAAATAGGTGAGTCCCGTGCAATGTGTACCAAAGAAAGGAGGAATTATGGTATTTCCAAATGAAAAAGGGGAACTTGTGCCTATGAGACCAATTATCGGGTGGCGTGTATGCATGGACTACGGAAAATTGAATGCATGGACTGATAAGGACCATTTACCTATGTCGTTTATAGACCAAATGCTTGATAGGCTTGCGGAGCGTGGATGGTATTGATTTTTAGATGGTTATTCCGGGTACAACCAGATTTCTATTGCACCAGAAGATCAAGAGAAAACAACTTTTACATGTCCTTATGGAACATTTTCTTTCAAGTGAATGTGTTTTGGGCTGTGCAATGCTCCAACAACTTTCTAACGATGCATGCTTTATATTTTCACAGATATGGTTGAAGACTCAATGGAGGTCTTTATGGATTATTTTTCAGTTGTGGGTGATTCATTTGAAGCATGTCTTTAACACCTTGGGAAAGTACTATAAAGGTACGTTGAAATCAATCTTGTTCTACATTGGGAGAAGTGTCATTTCATGGTGAAAGAGGGTGTTGTTATGAGGTACAAAATTTCAGGAAAAGGAATGCAAGTGGATCAAGCTAAATTAGAATTCATTGCCAAACTACATCCTCCTATTTTGGTAAAAGGTGTCTGGAGTTTACTAGGCCATGCGGGCAATTGGCGGTTTATAAAATATTTTTCCAAGGTAGCTCACCATCTTTGAAAGTTACTAGAGAAGAAATCTACTTTCAACTTTGATGAAGCTTGCCTAAAAGCATTTTTGTTCTTGAAAGAAAAATTAGTGTCGACTCCGATCATTGTTGCCCCCAATTGGATTATTCCATTCGAACTCATATGTAACGCTAGTGGTGTTTCTTTGGGAGATGATCATGGTCAACGAAAAGGCAAGATATTTCACCAGGTTAATTGTGCAAGTAAAACTTTGAATGTAGCTCAAAAGAATTATACCGTGACTGAGCAAGAATTGCTAGCGGTGGTGTATGCTCTTGAGAAATTTAGAGCGTATTTGTTGGGTACTAAGGTGGTGGTGCACACAGATCATGCTACAATTTGATATTTGATGGCTAATAGAGATGCAAAGCCAAGATTGATTTAGAGGGTGTTGTTATTGCAAAAGTATGATTTCGAGGTAAAAGATCGAAAGGGGTGTGAGAACCAAGTGGTGGATCACCTGGCTCGGCTAGAAACCAATATTTTTTATCCCGGTGAGAGGGATTTTGAGGAAAAATTTCCCAACGAAACAGTGATGAGGATAACCCATGGAAACTCACCTTGGTATGCTGGCTTCGCTAACTATGTAGTATGTGGGATTATGCCCGAGGGCCTGAAGTTTTATCAACAAAAAAAGTTCTTGTTGGATGTAAAAGGGTACTTCTGGGATAAAATGTACCAATTCAGGGAATGCACAGATCATATAATTAGAAGGTGTGTACCGAAAGTGGAAGTAAATGCAATTCTCGATGCTTGCCACGATTCATCAGTTGGTGGACATAATAGCGGGATGTGCACAACCGCCAAAGTGCTTCAAAGTGGCTACTATTAGCCATCACTATACCAATATGCTCATTCTCTTGTTAAACGATTTAAGCAATGCTAAAAGCAAGGAGGATTATCAAGAAAGCATGAGTTACCTCTTAATCCTATCCTAGAGGTAGAGTTGTTTGATGTTTAAGGAATCGACTTTATGGGACCATTTTTGAGATCTTTCATAAATAAGTATATCTGTATGGCTAGTTGATTGTGTCTCAAAATGGGTAGAAGCTGTAGCTTTTCCCAATAATGAATGAAAGAGTGTTGTGCAATCCTTGAAGCGATACATTTTCAGAAGGTTTGGTACCTCGCATGCTATTATCAGTGATGAAGGGTCTCTTTTTTGTAATCAATTGTTTTCTTTGTTGTTGAGAAAATATGGATTTATGAATAAAGTTAGAACCCCCTATCAAACACAAACAAGTGGCCAAGTTGAAGTATCAAATCGAGAAATCAAGGGAATTCTGGCAAAAACAGTCAATGCAAATCAGACTAACTGGTCTTGAAAGTTGGATGATGCTCTTTGGGCATACCGCATCACTTTCAAGACTCCAATTGGCATGCCACCATACCAAATTGGTATTTGGAAAGTCTTGTCACCTGTCAATAGAGCTTGAACACAAGGCCCTATGGGCATTGAAGGCTTTAAACTTGAACTGGAGGATGTTTCGAAAGGTAGAGCCAATCAACTCCATCAATTAGAAGAGTTTCGGCTGAGGATGTATGAGAGTTCAGCCCTTTATAAGGAGAAAATGAATAAATGGCATGATACAAAAATCT
Source organism: Solanum gracilifrons (assembly GCA_029582605.1). Lineage (NCBI taxonomy): Eukaryota > Viridiplantae > Streptophyta > Magnoliopsida > Solanales > Solanaceae > Solanum > Solanum gracilifrons. Next base: position 25,290 of record JAJOOH010072816.1, read on the forward strand.
TCCTAAGAGAGTTTAAAGTTGGCGATGTTGTTTTGCTTTTTAACTCTCGTTTGAGACACTTTGCGGGTAAACTCAAATCAAAGTGGTCAGGACCGTTTAAGGTCACTCGAGTGTTCACAAATGGGGAAATTGAGGTTGAAAGCAAAGAAGGATTGACAGTTAGAGTAAATGGATAACGCTTGAAGCTTTATTTTGGAGAATATCTTGATGCCTCGATAATTGAAGTGGTGTATTTGGAAGATGCTTGAGAGCGTTTCTATGTCATGCCACAATGCTAAATAAGGCGTTTGTTGGAAGGCAACCCAAGTTTTAGTCATTTTTAAATAACATTTGCTGAATGTGTAGGTTGAAATCCTCATCTTTGACATAATGACAAATGGGCAGTGGACGGACCCTTTTGGCGAATCGCCAATCAGGACTCCTGATCGCCCAAGTGTATCGCCCATTTTAAGGCTAGCTTTGGGACTTGTTCTGGAAAATTTGGTGAGATACACGACTCTTCGGTACATCCCAGAACCAGTCGGCTAGCCCGACTCACCTTTTTTCTCAAATTGGAGAGTCATCTTTTTGTAAGTTTCAGCGATCCATCTTTAGCACAACGACTCAACGAATGGGTCGGCATAGCTGGCAACTGCTCGTCGACTGGGCGTGAAGGGAAGAGTTTTTCCTACTTTAATCTTTTCATCTAATGATCATTACTCTTTCGATTTACTAGTTGCAGTTGTTATATTTTCATTGACGGCACTGCAAAAGTCTAAGTTGGGGGTATTTTGTTGAGTTGATCGTGAATGTTGGTTTTTTATTCAAATAGCAATTCGCCTTCTGATTTTTGTGTTTTGTGAATGTGTGGTTGTTCTCTTGCACACCTAAGTATCAGTTGCGATCATTACTGATGACTTGAATATTATTCTTTATTGAAAGATATCTTTGTGTAAATCTAATAAGGAAAATTTGAGTTATATAAATCATGTGTGAACTAATAGCATCTCATTATGACTAGCTAATTGTTGAAATGAGTCTTGTGATGATCGTTGCACGCGAGCTAAATTTGTATAGTCCTGATCAATGATTGTGTTGAATGCCGTGTGTGGTGAGATTTTCTTGAATATGTGCTTGGGAAAACCTAGAACTTGCCCCATTGGTCCAATTGATTAACACTACTGAATGAAAGAAATTATTTTAGGCACAAAATTTGGAGAGTGAACCAAATTGCTATCATACCTTTTTGTGACCACCTTGTGACAGTGCGAACCTAGCTTGGCACCATTTGAGCCTAACCTTTTCTTTCGATGAAACATGAACATATTTGTCATCTCTCCTCCCCACCTAAAATCTTCATGAAGCATTGGTCTGTTTGATTAGCCAACTTAGGCTTTTGGCCTAAGTTGGGGATGTGGTGAAAATTGAGGAGAGAAAATGAGCAATAACTTTGTGAAAGTAATCCTTGAGGATTGTATTGAAAAAGATAGAACCCCTCCATATTAAAAAAACAAAAGAAGAAAAAGATGGAAAAGGAATGTTGCAATGAAACTTGTGCATAGAGAAAAGAAAAGGAGTATCCAATGAGTCATATAAGAATCTCTCTACTTGAATGAACTTAGGGTGGAGTGTGAAAATAAAAAAGAGTGAAAAACAAGGAAAAGAAGTGGAATGAAAGCCGTGTTTGATGAAGGTAGAAGTCAGTATGTTCTAGGAGATATGATCGTTTGAAATTGACCTAAGTATAATTTTTTGTCAAAACTTAATCGGTAATAAAGCTTTCAAAACTAAACTTTGTGACAGGGGTTCTTGTGACCTTAAGTCATTTCCAAAAATCATTCCCACACTAGAATTGACCTTAATACGAAGAGCAATTAAGAATCACTTGGTACAACCTTATACTCAAATGAAGAATGCTTCAAGTCTTAATTTAAAAAAATTTGGGGTGTTATAAATACTCTACTAACCTACATATTAGAAAGTTCAATTAATAATATTTACTCAATTAACTTTGCTCTTCTTCATATTATTATTATAATGCGAATGAAGATGAATAGTTGTAAGTTTTTATTATTGTATAGATATAGATATCTGTTTGTCAATATTTAATTAATATTCTAAATTTTTGTCACAGTTGAAAGGTATAATATTACCTATAGTAGATTTTTCATAGCTATGAGATATTGTTGCACCTAAAAATCTATAATATTGTCTATCTATTAGAAATCAGTCACACAATAAATAAGCGAATAATCTCTTTTTTAACTTTTAATTAATAAACAAATTGTTTAATGAATAGAAATATAGAATGAAGAAAACAATTTCATTTATGTGTCGTATTATAAAAGCTGAAAAGTCAAACTCATTTTTCTCTCTCAAATCTCATTAAATATTATTGAAATAAAAAATATTATTACTTTAGCTTTTCTTAATTTTTGTAAAAAAAAATTCACATCTTCTTATTTAATTCTCCCAATAACATATCTATGTAGTTGAAAAGGTCACTAACATAAATCAATGAAGCCTAAAAACACATTTTCCCGTTATCAGACCAACTAATCAATTCATAAAGACTTTTCTTATTCTTTACGTATTCATCCTTTTTTATCCTCACTAGATTTTGTACCTTTTTAATTATTTTCTTGCCTTAATATTTCACAGAAATTAGAGATAATTTTATTTATTTTGTTCACCATTTAACGCTATTAATCACTTTTTCCTAATAACTTTCTCTATTCCTTCTTCCAGATGTTATTAAATCTATATATATACTAGTTTTAAGGCACGTGCATTGCACGTGATTATTAAACCATGTACCACACTGATTTAAAAAATAATGTGAATATTACTAAATAAGAAAATTAAGTAAATAATTATTATAAAGTGAATGATAAAGTATAAATTCCTATGAATAGTGTATGTAATTTTCTTATGATTACAACCAAAAGTTAGTCACTTTTAAAACCTCTTAGTTACACCTCTTAAATATACTTTCTCCTCCCTTCTCCATAGTGCATTACTAATTTATTATTCTATTGTTGGAGTTCTTACTTTTAATATAATATAATATAAATAAATATTGATATAAAATTAGGAGATATACTAAACTTGATGCTTTTTGTTGGAGAATTAGATTAATTTAACATTCATGTTAGAAAGTGTTCTAATTTCATTGAACTTTTCGATTGTCAATGTATGTAAATTAAACATGAGTTTTTTAGAAGAATAGAATAGGAAACATAAAAACATAGTTTAAAAATGTAAGAAAATGCCTCCATTTATAGTTAAAATAGTGTAGTATTAGCATGTGCATATTGATTCTTGTCATAAAACTTGTAACACTTCAGAAAAGTCAACTCATCCGAAAAGTCACAACTCTTTGGAAAAGTCGTAACCATTCAATGTAAAATGGTGTCTTATTTTAATATAATATCAAAAAATATATAGAATATTCAGTATAGAAGATATACTAAAGTTGTTGTTTTAAGAATAAGAAGAACAAAGAAAAACTTTTTTAAAATGTAGTTTGAAAATTTTAGGAAGCCCCTCTTTTTATAGCTAACAAAGGTAGTGTGTGAAAAACTTTTTATTGTGCCTTGTAAAAAAGTCACAATCCTTCAAAAAAGTCACAACTTATCGAAAAAATCATAACCCTTTGGAAAAGTCTCAATCCTTTGAAAAAGTCACACCTCTTCGAAAAGTCGCAACCCTATAGAATTGTCACAACACTTCGAAAAGGTCACAACTCATCAAAAAAGTTATAACTCTTTTAAAATGTCACAACCCTTCAATGTGAAAAGATGTATGTCTTTCATAAAATATAATATAATATAATAAAATATAATATATAGAAGATATACTAAATTTGGTATTTTAAGTTGGGGTATTATTATAATATAATGTTTAAGTTAGGTACTTCATTCTTTTAAGATAGTGTAGATAAAAAAAAGGATAGATATAGATTTGTCTAATTTTAATTTGAAATGAAAATTTTAAAAAATAAAGAAAACATTGAATTTGAGGATCATTTGCAGAGTATATAAAAATGTACCCACAAAAAGTATTGTAATTGCATAATTGAAGAACTCTTACAGTCTTACTTGTTTTAAGAAAAAGAATCGAAAACTTACCAAATTTGTAGTTCAAAAGTGTGAGAAACCCCCTCTATTTATAGACAACAAAGGATAGTATGAAAAACTATTTATCATGCCTTATCAGATAAGTCATAACCCTGCAGAAAAATCACAACCTTTTAGAAATGTCATAACTAATCAAAAAAGTCATAACTCTATAAAACAAAAGTCGCAACCTTTCGGAAAATTTACTAACCATAAATGTAGAAAGGTGTCAACTGTTAATATAATATAGAGTAAATAAATAAATATAATATGAAATATAGAATATATACTAAATTGAGTATTTCAAGTTGAGGGTTTTATAGTAATTTAACTTTCAAGTTTGGGAGTTCGTGCTTATAAGGTAGTTTATATATATATAAAATAAAGTAAAAACATAGATAAGGCGGTGTGACGCCTCTTTATGGTGTTCATTCATATTTATCTTTTTTCTCCTTTTTTGATCATATTTTCTTATTTAAATCAATATTTTATAAATAATTTATTAATGGAGGTTCATTTACAATAAAAACTCTTCACATGCCAATTTACAAGAAGTAATTACCCATAACTCATACCTCTCTAATTTTCACTCTTACAAAATTTTATTTTTTATATCCTTCTTCTAATTATATAACGGCAATATTTTTTTAAAATATTTTAATTATTTTTTCTATTTATTATTTTATATATATATATATATATATATAAAATTACGTATAATATTTAAGCTGGATAATAAAAAAGTGAGGTGACGTGTTTAATTGGGCAGCATCACTATTTATCCTCTCTTTTTTCCCAGAATTTTGGCATTCTTTTGTTACTTTCCGTACATTACTTAAATTTCGTATATTACTTCTTTGAGATACATATTATTTTTTTAAGTTTGAGGCTTCTACAATTTATTAAATTAGGGAAAAGAGGTCTATCAATTCTCGACGCAGCATTAAGGACTGATTTAAGCTGGCGAGTAAACAATTATTAGTTGGTTATGGACTAGAATCATGGTGTGCTTTCATCATTAGCTTTTAATCCGCATATTACTTTGGCAAATTTACTAAATCAACAAGTTATGTTAGTATTCCTTTTGCATTCCTTTATTGATCACATTTGGCCAACTTAGTTATTGATTATATTTAATCAAATATATTTATGATGGTTGATAAAAATTATTGGAATTATATAATCAAAATCATATGATATGCATAGCTTTAAAAGTAATATACGCAAATATTTGTGTGTATTTCAGTAGTAATTGTTGGTAATAATATTTCAAAGTTGGAGTAGGAATCCTAAGTTGATTAGGATTTGTTATTTATGGTATTTACTTATTTATGTTTAATTAGGATTTGTTAGTTAGAATAGTTTCTAGTCCTAGTTTAATTTGATTCTTACTTTTATAAATATAGATGTTACTAGTTATTTTCAATATACAGAAAATATACATAATAGATAGAATTTGAAGTAGGATTCAAGAACCTTTGAGTTTATAAATAAAATATTTTCCTTCAAAATGGTATCAGAGCTTCTACGATTCCGATAGAGAATCAAAGAGTTTCCGCTGCAAGCGGGCGGCTATGACTCATATGTGCCGCCTGTTTGACCAATGATCATGTTGACAAAGGCTAGACAAATGATATATGCATGAAAAACATGCCAAGAGGAAAGACTTACAAAAATATGGCAGATTAAAAGAAGTGTAGCTAAGCACAACAGGAAGGAACTCTTCTCTAAATTAAAAGTTAGAGAAAGTAAAAAAATACAAAAAGAAAAGGAGTTGATAGGAACGGCAACAACGAGAGTTGGAGAGAGAGTGCTCCAATACAAAAAATTTATAAAAAAAAGACAAAAAAAAAAGGAGTTCATGGGAAGGGCATCAACGAGAGTTGGAGAGAGAGTGCTCCAATACGAAGAAAAAAAAAGAGTTGATGGGAAGGGCATCAACAAGAGAGTTGGAGAGAGAGTCCTCCAACACCAAAAAAAAAAAAAAGACCAAAAACAAAATGTATTGGTGGGAAGGGCATCAACCTTGGAAGTTGGAGAGAAGTGCTTCAACACAACCACGAAAAAAATATTGTGAGTTAGAGAGAAAGTGCTCTAACACGTGGAAGTTGGAGAGAAGATGTAACGATCCAAAATGGACGTGATGGCACTCGTCTTATCCCCACCAAGACAAGTCAGCCTAAACCTCAATCATTACGACAAAGTGTGAAAATAAACTATAAATAAAAGTCTAATACTTTAATATAATGCATAAATTCATAATCAACTCAAAAATACCTCCAAAATATGGTTGTCACGGGTACAAGTCTCTAAAGTATTACAATTGATTCAAAAGAAAAATACGGTCACAAATAAAATTCTTTCTAGAGTAGAACAAGATCATAATTAGGAGTAAGAAGGTCCACTGAGATGACAAACAACCACCTTACAAATCTCCATAGGATGCCTCGGAAAAGAAGATAATAGAAATTATCACAAAGATCCGGGCTCATAACCTACAAAAATGTAGAAGCAAGGGGTGAGTGCCAAACCACACAGTACTCAGCAAGTAAACTGCTAAACAGAAGCTAAGGGAATATAATACGGATACTCCTTACCACCCCAACCGAACCTCCACAACTACAACCTGCATAAAACCAGTCCAACCTAACAGTTCACAGTTAACATAACACACAACTCAATAACAATACTCTAACAATTAAATGTCCTTAACAACAAACTCAATATTCATCAATCACAACTTCTATAGAAAGGCACTCAAAAGATCAGAAACACACAAGATCAAGTTCATCAATAATAAAAATGTGCAATGCAATGTCAAGTATACTAATGCATGTCTGACCTAACGATACACACCCGCTGTCTCTCAGTTCGGGACCCATGGGGGCATATCTGTCCATGCATTCGTCGCGGCGCGCTATACTTCCCTCGATAATAGAATCTATCACAGCGTGCGATACGTCCCTCAAAATATAGTATTCGTCACGGTGGGCGACACGTCCCTCGAAATGGTACAACCTCTTTAATTTCATACTCTTTCTCAATTCACATAACACTTGTCACAATCATGTCTCAGAACAATGCAAATGACATGTTCACACAAATAATGTTCATAATAATACACAATTCACAACAACACAATGATTCAACAAGCCTTTCAAACCATTCTCAACACATCAAACACCAGTAATTAATCACATTACCTTTTATTACCTCTTTTTCATCATTAGAATTAATCAATATGGACAAGTCAACCCATCACCACGTCTCATTACCCCCAAACACATATTAAAAGGAAATACACATACACTTAACATGGGTTTAGAAATCCACTTGCCTCAAACAGTCGAGCAATTATTTCAGAACATGAGTCTTCCCCTTTCGTTGAACTTCCAAGTCAATGTAATCTATTCAAATACATAATCAAAATAAGCTTTCGAAACTAACAACACTCATATTGCTATATGTCTATCCTAGACCCAAAAACTCACTCAAATTTATATCCATTCTCATATTCTTAAACTTTAAGCCTAGGATTATGACTCAATTCCTCCAAATATCATGAATCTAATTATATTAATATAACACAATACACCTAATATTTAATTAGGATCAACATATCAAAACTTGAATCGATGATTAAATAAACAAAAATTAAAGCCAAAACCAACTGATTAAAAACCCACTGGCGCACCATGAAAATAATTTGCTGAACAAACCTATTCCTAAGGTTCAACCTATATTCAATATGCCACCCAATATTAATAATAATCAAGATCCTATGATAAGGCATAATCATTATATAATGATTGGGTCATAAATACCCATGAACATTTTTGTCGCCAAGTCCCAAAATGCTACCGGTAGTGCAACTCTAACATGGAAATTTCTAATAATTTTTGTTTCTTTCTCAACTTCAATAATATCATATACCGACTAATCCAGTTATACAAGTGCAAGAATTAAGGTTTGATTATAATTATACCTGAAGTAATGGAATCATGTTGACACCTAGGCCTTTTGTCCGTGAATTTCAAGAGGCAGTTGGCTTCTACAATAACTAGTACTATATTAAACCGTATAAACTTATTTTAATATATATGGGTCAAGTGGTATATGTATTAATAAATTATGGACTTGACTCATTAACCATTAATCATTAACCATTATCCATTAACTAAATTAATTAATTATTTAATAAATACATGTCAGTTTAGTAACCATAGTTATCGAATAGTTCAAAATTCCATAACCAACTCCCCCTAATCATAACTGGCTCGGAACAAATATCGGGAGGGCTAAAATGGTAGTTTTATAAAATTTTCCAAAAATGACCTTCCGAATCATTACAGAAGGTGCTCCAACACAACTAAGAAAAATAAACAAATGAGGATTAAAGAGAAGTACTCCAACGATTGAAGATTGAAGAGAAGTAATCCAACAATTGAAAGATTGAAGAGAAGTACTCCAACAATTTAGGATTGAAGAAAAATACTCCAATACAACAACAATAACAAGAAGAAAATGACAGGAGTATACAACTTTGAATTACGGAAAAATGTTGGAAATAATATTTCAAAGTTGGAGTAGAAATCCTAAGTTGATTAGGATTTGTTATTTATGGTATTTACTTATTTATGTTTAATTATGATTTGTTAGTTAGAGTAGTTCCTAGTATAATTTTTGGGCTGAATTCAAATAAGTATCTTCACATTTGCTTAAATAAAATTTATATATGTTACGATCCAGACCGTCGCGATTGGCACCACACTAACCCTCCAGTGAGAAAACCATTACTACAGCCCAACTACGCAACTTAACGATAAACTTAACATTTAAATATACGGAAGCAGGTTTAAATGTCTAAAGTCATAAACTTCAAAAGTTAACAAACAACTACCAAACAATTGCGGAAAAACCGCCTAGAACCTGAAAGTCAATGTACCAAAACTCTAATAACGTCAAGTCTAAGAACAAGGGGTGCAACCTCGAAAACTAAATCATAACAACCATCTAAAGAACTAGTCTATGTCTGAAGAGAATGGACTAAACAAATGAGAACTCATGGCATCCTGGAAGAACTGGCTCACCCTTGAATTCGGTCTTCGATCAATGATCTCCTAAATGAGGTCTGTCAGTAGTCGCCTGAAGATGCCCTATACTCAAGAAAGAAAGAGCAAGTACAATATCAGTACACAACCACAGTGTACAGGTAGGATCACACAGCTACTCCCATGAGCACAATATACAACAATCAATCACAACACAGTATGCAAACACATACAAAATATAGTTCAGTTATCTTTTCAGAGCAACATACAATCTTTCATTATCAATGAGAAGTAGACAAGAACATAATAATCACAAGTGGTCCTCTCATGGAACCCACACCCAAACAGTTAATGTGTCAAAACGTGACACTCGATCCAATATATGTGTCGGAACATGACACCCACTCTAATATATCTGTCGGAACGTGACACCTGATCCAATATATGTGTCGGAACCTGACACCTTATTCAGTCACCACAATCACAATCACAATCACACCCATAAATAACAATGCTCATAGTCATACAATCAAGCAATGGTTTCAGGGCATGTAATTATTCATATACATTTACTCATTTGTATTAGATGTCATTCACATTCCTTGTTCTCATACATGCATGCGTACAACAAAGCAATTAACCAGCATATATCACACAAACATGAAATCAAACCATCACCTACCTCGAAATCAAGATTGAATCCTCCTAAGACACTTGATCCTTCCCTTTCCGGATTCATTCCGCTTGTTCTAGGTTTACAAACAATTAATATAATGCAAGGATAAATAATGAAGGTCTAACTTACCCAGATTATAACAAACCCAATACCCCAACACCAAACCCACGATCCTAATATGCAGCTGGGGTTTTTTCCCACCATTAACTTCAGGCCCAAACCCTCCTCCAATGATAATTACCCATGAATCTAAGTTCTATGGATCGAAAAATGGATTAAGGGAGTAAAATCCTTACCTTTAGCACCAAAAGTCGTGGAAAACTGTCAAAAACTCATCCTGGGTCGTCTCCTAACTCTTAAAAATGAAGTTTGCAGAAAAATAACGAAATTTGGGTTTTGCTCCGACTTAATTCGTGACTAGCTCGCTACAGCGGCCCCGCCCTAGCGAGATTAATTCTGCCCTGGCGGCTTTCACAGTGACAGAACCTCGGAATTTGAGTTCCAAGCCCCCATTTCACAACACACATTCAACCCTCTACGTTAAAAAACTACCATTTCACGCCAACATCAGTTTCGGGAGTTCTACTCGCCCGAATTCGATTTCGTAAAGCTGTACGGGTTCCTTAACCCCCTAGCTATCCACTCATACGATTAAAATCATAAATAGATCCACCGATAATTACCATATTTCCCTAGATTTACCTGACTCATATTTTATCCAAATCTGGAGTAGGCTACAAATTTCCAAGTTACTACAAAAAGTTTTTCTGGCCCCAATTCTTTCCCCGTTGTCTTTTTTATAACGACAGAAACATGTCAGTACAATAGATACTAATTTACCCATCACTCATCCCCGAGTGACAAACTTGGAAAAATCATAAAGTAAGAATAGAGTAGTACCTGAATCGTCGAACAACTAGAGATACTTGTCTCGCATGTCCTTCTCGATTTCCTAAGTAGCTTCCTCAATCGGACGATTCTTCCATTGAACTTTCACGAACTTAATCTCCTTGGTTCTAAGCTTCTGGACATCACGATCAAGAATTGCAATCGGTTCCTCCTCATACTGAAGGTCTTTGTCTAACAACACTGAGTCCCATTTTATGACGTAATCTCTGTCCCGATGATACTTCCTCAACATGGACACATGAAAAATTGGATAAACTCCAGATAAGCTAGGGGGTAAGGCCAATCTATAAGCCACTGCCCCTACACAGTCAAGAATCTTAAATGGACCAATGTATCGAGGACTAAGCTTGCCATTCTTACCGAATCTCATTACCACCATTATGGGTGACACTTTTAGAAGAACTTGTTAAAAGATTGGGTTATGATTCTCTAGAGTCGGTGTTTATCTCTCCGAATGAGCTCCTTCATCAAAATCAACTACTAAAAACTAAACTTTCGAATTAAACTTTGACAGATCTATAAATCAAGAGTATTATCAGGCCACAAACTAACTCATGAATCCAATCTACACTGGAACCCATTGGACTATAACACAACCATCATTACGAATTTTATCTCACATAACCAAAATAACATTCTAAATCAATACCGGCTACAATTAAAAGTGAACATGAACCAACCACTAGATACTCATAATGCACAAACCATCACAGATCTTATCAAGATTCCTTCTCACAACACAAACTTTACACGAACTTAAGTTATAAAAAGTTTATCTTTAGACATCGGGCACTCATCATGGGATGATCAAACTTATCTAACACAAAGAAAAAAATGATCATGTAACCACCCAGCAAGCAATACACCCAAGTATACTGAACCTCTAACAACACTGTCAGGATGCTAGATCAGTTGATGTGACTATAGACAAACCTTAAAAAGTTTAGTAAAACTAGAGCCAATGGTCCCCACATCCAATCAGACCTAGTCGGAACGTGACCTCGATGATGAGATGAATATTAAAATTGTCGTACAACAATAACTATTCATCGTAGCTCTTCTTTAAGTTCTCATAAGCAAGGTTGAGTGTGTGAAATCACTAGTATACTTTAACTATCCCAAACAACACCAAATCTGACATAACTGAAACCCAAGAATGTCACACTACTAAGAGGACAATCATAGGATCGGTACACTCGATCCACCACTAGGGATCCACCCATAGAAGTGAAAACACGCATGTGCATAGGTAGTGAATCAAACTCTAAATAATGTCTAGAATGAAGAAGGTGATCACACAATAAAGTATGGGACCAAGGTTGAATAACACAAAATACTCCTTCCCTAGTGCCCATATAAATAAAATTTCCATTCATCTAACTCCATCTCTCGATTTTTATCCACCCACAATCAACTAGTCTGATCCCCATCACAATATTACAAATACTCGATTCATTAAACCCCATATATTTCTCACAGTACTCCATTGAAGCTAACACTCTTAATACCAACAAACATCATAACTACACCAACCATTTACCTTACTCTCAAACTGTCACTAGTATCAAAGTGCTCTCTCTTTCCATTTAAGCATAACATGACATTTATAAGTCACACCTAATACTAATAGCACTAATTTCAAATCTAAAATATTTTTCCATCGAGGTACAACAGTTGAATCAGACCCAATGTTAACTTCACGCGAAATTTCACATACCATTTTTCAACTACCATTCATACCATCATGTAGCTCATGCCAAACTCAAAGAAATCCTTGGCCACTCCAATAATTCTATTTACTATAAGCTCATAACCTCTACTCACCATCAAATTCCTATGTATCTCATCATAAAAGTCTATGTTGTCTCATGAAAATAGTAGGTCCATACTGTTGCGTATCCATAAGTCACCTACCATAATCTGAACAATTTAGCCCCCCATAACAACACATAATCTAACATATCTCACTATTTTTCACCCAAATCAAAACCCAATCTTCATAGAAATTGCTAGGAAATCCCTAGTAAGTCTATACCGAACCAATTCACAAGTATAGTCATATTAGAACTTACATATGAAAATCCATACATTTTTCAACTTCGAACCAAGAGTCTATATGAGAGGTCTTATTCCTTCACATCTCTTAAATTCTTCCCATGACGCAAATTTTAAATACCTTGAACTCTTCAATACACCAGACTCTTTTTCCTTTCGCTGACTTGCTTAGTAGTCTTATCCTTTGACCAACAACCCATGATATTTCTACCTTATCCTCTACCCCAAAACATTATGTGAAACCCCCCTAGGTATAACAATAAAGAGTAACCAAATTTACTACTCAAATTTTTAAGTCCTTCCAAATGCTTCATACTCAATGTGATTGATCATTTCTTACCTTACCAATTCATACCTTGACAAAACACACTACAACAGACCTAAACTCACCATGAAAAACTTGAATATTGAGTCAAACTATGTAACCCAATCCCTTTATCTATCAACATTAAGAAAACTATACCAGATATGAATTCACATATCTTAGCTTATCATTGATCGTCTCTCCATCGATCGTATTGTATTCATCGTTAGAATTTAAACCATATCAGATAACCAACTCTAAAGCATAAGAAAACTTATCACCACCCTCAATAAAATATCACGCCCTGAGCCTACACCCTGGGCGGGACTGGCACTCGAGAACCATTGCTGGCCCCAAGAGAACCCTTGGCGTGGCTTACTTATTCAGCGGAAGACTTAAACATAAGGAATAGTCTCAAAATATAACTCATGCAATAACTTAAGAAATAATGACTTAGCCAAAATGGAAACTCAAGTCTTAGCGTATACAACTGAAAATAGAAAGACTAAAGAACTATAACTACTCGTCTATGAAGCCTCTAAAACAAAGAGGGATGTCGGGACAAGACACCCGATCATCCAAATAACTAAAGTACTAGAAAGCAAAGTTGATCCTGGTTACCTATATCTGCATCATAAAACGATACAGGACAAATGGCATTACATTGAATGTACGAGTATGCGAGGGGAACACTAAACATAACATAAGATTGAGAGGATTCTGAAAGAAACACTTACCTTGGCTTTACTCAACTCATGAATAGCTCAACACAAATGCAGTGTAAAACAATAATATTAGTGCAATTTATACAAAGCATTTAAAACAGTAGGTAGCAATTCAATTTGTTAAAGAAATGAAATAACAACTCAACTTGTATAATAAAGTAATATAGTTACTGTGGGAGTTTCTCTAACCTACAACCACCACTATGAGCCTAAGTGGTGATACAACGTCTTGCCCATGTTGCTATAACTGTCCTATACTTTGCCGTCATATAGGATGCCTTAACTAACTATATCCACTAATCTATGATAAAAAGCACTAAGGAATAATCTAAAAAGTATGATCCTTTTCTACCCATGATGGCTACATGGTTTATAGAGACTTAAGTTATTATGAACTCATGTCCCCATATCGGTGCTCAATACTACTCCGAAAATATACTCGGCTCATATGTTTTTAAAACAAAAACTCTTTCTTTTGTTTGAGATAATTACTCAAAACTTAGCTTAAAAGCTCTCTTGGAAATCAGTGTTTCCTTTCTTGCTAAAATATGAAAACATTTTAACTCTTGGGTATACTTAGTTCCCGTAAAATCTTTGAAGAAATGAACTTTACTTTTACTCTTTACTTGACTCAAAATTTAAGTCTTAAAACGACGTAAAAACTCTATGAACTTCTCTTGACATGATTCTTAACTTCTTAACATGACTCTTTAACATTCCTTGAATTGAATTATGGATTCAAGGTTCATGAGCTCATGTTTATGGATTCAAGGTTCATGATGTTTAGACGTACCTTAGAGTGTTGGGATCAACTAGGAAACATAGGTACGTTGCTAAGGAACTAGTAGGTAAAGAAGGAGAAGAATGGGAAGAACTATTGTCCCTAGCGCTCTAAGAAGCGCGGGCGCCAGCCCTTGAATTTCAGGGGCTGGTTGGGGCGTTCTGGCGGGAGCGGCACCCTAGAGCCCAAGTTTCAGAGATCCTTTCGGGGCGCTCTGGCTGGGGCGGCACCCCATGCCTCTGTTCAAGTGCACTCCGACTCTTCTCCTTCGTTTTTCAACTCTAAACCACCTATTTCAACTTGGTTCTTTCCCCAAACACTTAGGAATAACTAAATCATCAATATATGCAAGATCCGACTCGAATTACACCTAATTACACAAATCAATCTCAACAAACTTCAACAACAAGAACCCACAAGAATTCAAATGAATTAACATCAAGAACTCATAGGATTTGCTTACAAAACTATATAAATTCGCTGAATTGAATCATTATTGGTCCGTGGGTGGAACTAAGCCAACGCTATGTGATCTCACATACCTCGTAGGGATCACCCCTTGACAAAATCCACAAGCGATTCTTGCTTCTTCTCATCTTTTCTCTTTTCTCCGAGCCCTAGCGTGAATTTCCAATTGACTAAACTGATGTAATTCTGATTAGACCCCAAATAAACCCCTAAAAATGAAATAAAATAATTTGGTAAGGAAAAGACTAAACTACCCTTCCAAAATATCTTACTCATACAAACTCGGAATCACGCAAACTCAGCAGCATCGAAAAGATAATTCCAAGATCTTTCCTACGGTATCTGGTAGAACACCTAAATCATCCTGAGCTAGGAGTTATGGTCGTTTCAATTTGACCAAAAACTCAAACTTAACATAACTTAAACAAATTTCCAGATTTCTCATTCTTTCCTAAAATGGCTATTTCAAATTCTAGCTCTTTCTAGTTATTTCAAATAGCTAGATGTTACAATATCTCCCCCTTGGGAACATTCGTCCTAGAATGAGATTACTCTTACTAGGCTAAGGGTGTAACATATAACATTCAGTGAAAACACCCTATAAGCAAATACAAAATCTCAAGCATGTACATTAAAGAGTACTAAGAAGAGAATTAGTACCTTGATTTGGAATATATCCAGGTTCAAAGGGATGTGGATATCTCTTATTCATATCTTCCTCAGCTTCCTAAGTAGTTTCCTCAACAAATTGGTTCCTCCTAAGGACTTTGACTGATGCTACCTCTTTTGTCATCAACTTGCGAACTTGGCGATCTAGAATCTGAACAGGAACGTCCTCATAAAATATGCTATCCTTGATCCCAATATCTTCAGTTGGTATGATAAATGAAGGATCGCCCATACACTTCTTCAACATTCTTCAACATGGAGACATGAAATACCAAATGAACTGCTGCCAACTCTTGGGGTAGCTCTAACTCATAAGCTACATTGCCAATCCTCTTGGATATTCTGTAAGGACCAATATATCGGGGACTAAGCTTCCCCTTCTTACCAAATCTCATAACACCCTTCACGGGTGAAACTTTCAAGTATACCCAATTATCTACTTCAAACTCTAACTCCCTTCTCCTAACATCAGTGTACGATTTTTGATGACTCTGCGCTGTTTTCAACCTTTCTTGAATGACTTTCACTTTCTCCATATCTTGATGAACTAAGTCCGGTCCTATCAATCCAGCTTCAGCAACTTTGAACCATCCGATAGGAGATCTGCATTTTCTCCCATAGAGAGCTTCAAATAGAGCTATTTGGATGCTAGAGTCGTAAGTATTGTTATAAGCGAACTCAATGAAAGGTAGGTGATCATCCCAATTACCTTTGAAATCAATCACAGAAGCCCTTAACATATCTTCTAAAGTACGAATAGTGCGCTCTGCTTGACCATCTGTCCGAGGGTGAAAAGCAGTACTTCAGTTCACCTTTGAACCCAAGACTTTCTGAAAAGATTTCTAGAACTGTGTAGTAAATTGTGCACCTCTGTCCAAAAAAATTGAAATTGGCACCCTATGAAGTCTATCTACCTCTTGAAGATATAACTTGGCATAGTCCTCCTCTGTATGGGTAGTCTTTACCGGCAAAAAATGGGTTGATTTGGTCATCTGATCGACAATCACCCAAATAGAATCACGCTGCCTGCGAGACCTTAGTAAACCTGCGATGATGTCCATATTAATCATCTCCCACTTCCATTCTGGAAGTTCTATATTCTGAGCCATACCACCGAGCCATTGGTGCTCTACTTTAACTTGTTGGCAATTCGGACACTTAGCAACAAAATATGTAATGCCCTTGTCAATACTACTAAACAAATAAACTTCTCTCAAGTCACGATAGATCTTTGTTGAACCCGGATGAATGGAATATCTGGAGCTATGAGCTTCCTCTATGATCCTCTCTTGGAGTTCATCCACCCTTGGTACACACAACCTACCTTGATACCTCAATACACCATCTCCTCCTTGTTCAAAAGCCAATACTTTTTGCTTATGAACATTTGCCTTCAATTCAAGCAAAATAGGGTCTTGGTCTTACTTCTCTTTTACTTCTGACACTAATGATGATTCAGCCCCATTAATCACCACTACTTCTTCTTCTTTGGAATCCATTAGACGAACTCCCAATCGTGCAAGTCTATGCACATCTTTTGCTAGCTCTCTCTTATCTTCCTCAACATGGGCGGTACTACCCATAGACAACCTGCTTAAAGCATCAGCAATCACATTAGCCTTACCTGGGTGATAAAGAATACTCATGTAATAATCCTTGAGTAATTCTAACCACCTCCTTTGTCTGAGATTAAGCTCTTTCTAAGTAAACACATACTGAAGACTCTTGTGATCAGTAAACACGTCCACATGAACACAATAAAGATTATGGCGCCATATTTTCAAAGCAAAAACTACGTCAGTCAACGCTAGATCATGGGTTGGGTAGTTCTTCTCATGTACTTTCAACTGTCTGGAGGGATAAGTTATACCTTTGCCATTCGGCATTAACACACAACCAAAACGAACTCTATATACATCACAATACACCACAAAACCTTGAGTACCTTCTAGTAAGGTCAATATTGGGGCAGTAGTCAACCTCTTTTTCAATTCCTGAAAGCTTTTCTGACAAGCTTCAGACCATTGGAAATTTACTGTTTTCTGAGTTAACTTAGTCAAAGGAGATGAAACAGATGAGAACCCCTCTACGAATTTTCTATAATATCCAGCCAGCCCTAAGAAACTCCTAATATCAGTTAGAGATGAGGGTCTAGGCCAATTCTGCATGATGTTTGCGTAATCAAGACACAACTTCCAATGCAAGTGTCTACGATCGTACAATAGTAAAGTAACCCAACCAAGGGTTGGGATCGTTCTCACAGGGAGTGGTTTTGAGAATTAGTACAAAAATAACATTTAGTTCTAATTAGACATAGCTAAAGACATTATCGAATGGAAACATGTTAAATCAAAGGGGATAACACAAAAGTGTCAATTAATGATGGGGGTTTGTCACAATTAAACAAAAATAGCAAAAATGCAAAGAGTAATAATCAAGGAGATGGGGTTCTTGGGATGTGATAGGAATACGGGATAAACTAAACTATTGGGTACATGCTTTTGATAATAAATTTGTTGAATATTTGTGACTAGACTAGACTATAGTGGGGTAAATTCTCTCTCGAGAAACTTACCCCGAATCAAATGGGTTCCTCTCGGACACGCACTTACCGCATAAAGAACAGCCTCTGCCTTATCCCACTCACTCTCTCAAGCTGAGTGTGTGGAAAAAGGACTAAGGTTCACTCTCTCGAGCTGAAGCTCATGTCGACCCAATCCCACTGGCCATCAATTTAGTAGTCTTAGTTTTACGACCTCTCCCTCGAGCAAGCCAAAAACACAAAGGTGAAATCGTATTTTCAACTACAATTTCATTAAGTTCCACCACAACTACTAAACGAAATCACATCTGAACAACAAATAAATCATCAACAAGCAAGACCCAATAGATAATCTAACCTATATTCACAAAATCACACCCCAAGAATTGGTGTTTTAGCTAGATATGTAAAACAGATAGAAATTTATACCAATCTGAGTTTGTATTCAAATGGTTATGAAGATTTAAGTCTCAAAACAAGCCAAAAGTGAAGAATCCCCAAGACCCAAGTCCAAATTCTTGGAGTTGTAACCCTTTGAATTTTCAAGTTCTTCAAAAACCCTCCCCAAACTTAGAACTCAAAAATTGAAGCAAAGTCTGAAAAATTATTGTTCAAAGCTAAAAAATCGATAATAGAATAATAATTCTCAACGATTATTTATAGTTTTCAAAAATCTGTGCTGCAGTGGATCATTCGGCTTCGTTAGTCGAGAATCGCCGATCAACTCGGCGATCCACCCTTTGGTAGGTTTCATCGTCGTCTTGCTCTATCTTTCATCATCGTCGTGTTTTGGATCATTGGGCGACATAGTACTACTTTGCGGAACTGCTCAACGACACGCCGACTACTCTTTTTCACCACCGATTTGATCCTTTCTTTCAGGGCTCAGCACACTGGAACAAAAGGCGAGGATAAGACTTTTTGGGGACTCGCCGAACGGGTTCGGCGATTCTCAGATCTTCATTTCTTTGTTCTTTCAGCTACTTTTGTTCCTTTTTGCTAAGTAGTGTCCATGCTTTCCCTCAAACTCCAAATACCTGAAACTTAAGGGTTTTCATCATATATTGAGGCAAAATATGCATTTAAGGACACTAATTCTATCAAAACATAGTCCTAAATGAGTCCAATTTGTGGACTCATCAACACCCCCAACTTAAACTTTTGCTTGTCCTCAAGCAAACTCAAGTTCTGCTGTTCAAAAAGGAGGTATCGAACAGTGCTACACAAGACTCAATCATGAATGCACACAACAAGATTCAATTTACTTACGCAAAGATCAAATGTGCACTCAAAAATTCAAGTTGTGACTCACCAATATTAAAGAATCTCATGCTCACAATACTTTCTTCAAATGCAAGTTCAAGCTCAACCAAAGTGTTCAAATGCCCTCACACAAGGAATGATTTCATATTCACACACAATGGTTTGCAATTTAAAGATTCGGAATCAAATGCAATCCTTACGCTAAAAAAACACACGATGCATACTTTCACCCATAGGTTTGCCCGTATTTTTCGATCAACATTTGTTTCAGCTCACTCAAGATAAAAAAGGTCTTTCCAAAGCTTGTAATGGGGCTGAGTGCAATAGTATGGTCATTTAGGCTCAGTGACTTTCATCCTCATGAAATGTGGTGCTCAAAACACTTCCTTTCCTTTTCCTTCATCATTATCTTTAGTGATCATAAGTCATCCTATTATTCACTTTCCATGGATTATTTGGAAACTCCATTTCCTTTATACTTTATTATACAACTTTTTTATATATATGGAAGGGGGCCATTTTTCTCAACACCATGGGTTAAAGGAGACTTTCCTTGTACTTCTTGACTTTCCTTTTCTTTTCACCTCAACCCCAACCTAGGCTTTTGGCCTAAGTTGGCTATTCAACTAACCACAACTTCATGAGGATTATGGGCAATGGATAAAGAAAGGTTATGGTTTCATCAAGTTTCTTCCAAAGAAAGGTAAGGCTCAAGGGGTTTTCAAGAGAGGTTCACACACTCACAAGGTTGGTCACAAAAGAGGTATCTGTCAAATTGGCTCACACTCTTTAATGTTGCTAATATCATATCAAGAGATAGCCTTACTTAGTCGATTGGACCAACGAGGCAAATTCTAGGATCTATCATGCATGGTTCGAAGTAAGCTCATCACATTAGGCATTGACACTACAGTCAAACAAGACTCCACACTTTCGCTAGTGTGCAATGATCATCAGAAGAGACTCAATTCGATACTAGGCTAGTCACAACGAGATGTAAAGAGTTCACATATTGTCTATGCAACTTTATTTGGCCTCATCGTAGCCGCGCATTCATGTTTGTTGATTAAGAGCACTATTCAACTCATCGATATTGATCGGAACCGAGACTTAAATTTTGCAAAAGAACAGCCACATTCAACACACGAGAAGTGGCAAAGATTTTTGGACGGGTCAAAATCATTTTGCAATTTAAAATAAAAGAAGCCACAAGCACAAACTTCCACAGAAAGCAATGTAAACACAATTTAAGCACAAAGCCCAAATATAAACAAAAACACGAGTCACAAATAGCACACAAAAGGTGAGCCTCACCCCACCACAAATAAAAACCATTTGTCCTCAAATGCAAATAACAAAATATCTAAAATGTCAATTTAAAGAAAGACGGAGAGGGAGGTAAAGAAAAATCATGTCTATACAGTCAATTCATCTGTCTGGGCATCAGTGCCTGGAGTGTTGTCATTCTGACTCTGGTTTTCATATCTGCGTTTGCCTCAGTTGCTGCAGCGATATTAGCCTTAGCCATATTGTCCAAATCGTGAGCTGCTCCAAAGGCATGTATCGCGTTAATGAACCCTCGAGGCCACGAAGGGACATTAGGGTCATTGGGAATCCTCCTACTGGAATTGGCTTTCTTGTTCTCGCTCTTTGCTTTGGGGTGATCTGTCGTCCTTGCATCTTTTCTGGATTTTTGTGCCTTTATATGTTAGGGTGGCAAATTTTTTCCTGCAACTTTTGGTCTAGCCATGTCTGGAAAGCCTTATATGCCGATCAAATGGATGTTGAGATGCTAAGAAGCAATGTAATCCAACTCGTAGCACAATTCGATACTAGAAATACTCCACAAATGCAAGAAATGTAAAACTAGAGTGCATGTGTGAGTTTTAGGAAGATGAAAAAGCGAGGGAAAGGGAATGAATTTGAAACTTTTAAACCTTTGACCTTAAAAATCGTCCAGTTTTCGCCCATTCGACGACATTAGTCAGGATTGCCAAACCACTCGCCATTTCACCAAGTAGCCACTTGCCTCGCCGAATTTTACAGAACTTCCAGTTGTTTTGGGAGTCCAAAAAATGGTCTCTGTCGGGATCGCTGACATGGTTGGCAATTCGCTAATAATTTACTTTGCTCGCCGAGTTTTACAGACTCCAATGCAAGTTGGTCTTGAGTCTAACGGCAGTTTAGTTCGGGGTCGCCGAACCGTTCGGTGATTGGACATGTTGCTCGCCAATCTGCACTTTTCGTTCACTCTCCACACTTCCATCTGCACAATCAACACACCATTATTTTATCAAAGCAAAATAAAGGAATAAATGGTTTTGGATTGCCTCCCAAACAACGCCTTAGTTAACGTCGTGGCATGACGCAAGTCCACCTTTAAATCTCATTTTTGGGGTTGGCCATAGTGTCACTAGGCAAACCCCCTTTCTGTCTCAGAGTTAGGTTAGACAATATCTGATCCATTTGGGTCTCCAGCTGCTTGATTGATACTGAATGGGAGGTAAAGGTTTGGCTAAGGGTCGACACATCCTCTTTCATCTCTTTCAAGATCTTGTGTTGCCCTTCAACTTTAT
Organism: Solanum gracilifrons; assembly: GCA_029582605.1. Classification (NCBI taxonomy): domain Eukaryota; kingdom Viridiplantae; phylum Streptophyta; class Magnoliopsida; order Solanales; family Solanaceae; genus Solanum; species Solanum gracilifrons. Next base: position 47,406 of record JAJOOH010072816.1, read on the forward strand.
TGAGGATACGAGAAAGCATATCCTCAGACCTACCACCCTTTGAATCCTTTGGCTTTTGGCGCTCGTGGGGAGGCACATACCTGTCCTTCTCCCCATCCTTCCAATTAGGATTTCGGTCTCTCCATTTACGATCATTACATCCTTCATGTCTGGCCTAACCTTGGTTACCACCCTGCCTTGGTTAGCTAGGAAGTTCACTTCCTCATTAAACAAGGCTTCAAATTTCGCCTTCTTAGGATTTACAAACCCGACCCCCACAGCGTTGACACCACGGGCACCAGGCGCGATGATAGGTTTAGATAAAATGTCAAGTTGTGTCATGATCGTGGCCATATTTTGGTCTCTCTCATTATCTTTTTCTATCTACTCCTTGGATAGTTTGAATGTGAGAGGGGAGACTTGGTCTTCACGGGTGTACCATGCCCTATTGATGGTCGTCATGTCATCTAAGAGTTGGGCTACTACTGCATACGGTTGTTTCATCAGGACACCAGGTGAAAGTTGATAAGCGACACCTTTGTTTATCGAATCCAGGATTCGGTAAAAGTATTGTAGAAAGACATTTTCGAGCAGACCATGAGTCGGGCATTGTAGCACCAACTTTTTAAATCATAGCCAAGTCTCATGGATTGGCTCGCCCTCCAAATACTTAAAGCTTTGGATATCCCGAAGAATCATCATCTTCAAAGGAGGGAAAAATCGCACATTAAATGCGGTTACCAATTCCTCCCAAGAAGTGATGGATTCGCGAGGCAACTCCGTCAGCCACTTGCATACCTCTCCCATCAATGAGAAAGGGAAGAGCCATAACCGAACGGACTCCTGAAAGATGTTTTTGAAAGAGAATGGTCCGCACACATCCACAAAGTTTTGAAGATGTTCGTGACGATCCTCATGAGCCAATCCACTGAAAGTCCCTTTAGTTGCAAGAGTTGTAACATAGTGCTCGTTATGTAGAACACTGTATTTCCCTCGGCTGGAGGTAAACGGATGGCCCCAATACCTCCCACGAAATGGGGATCATTATTATTGGGCTCTTGGACATCGTTGAGATTTTCGATGTCATCTTGGTGGCCCACCTGGCTGCCGTTGCTGCCATTAACACTCATGCTTTCTGTTTTCCACACAAACAATAGAAACAAAACAGAAAATTAAGTAAGTGAGCTATAACTAAGAAGAACAAAATTGTTTACTAAACTAAGAATTCTCAAGTAACACCATTCCCTATAAGTGGCGCCATTTTTATGTTTGCATAATCAAGACACAACTTTCAATGCAAGTGTCTACGATCGTACAATAGTAAAGTAAGACAACCAAGGGTTGGGATTGTTCCCACAGGGAGTGGTTTTGAGAATTAGTAGAAAAATAAAATTTAGTTCTAATTAGTCATAGCTAAAGACATTATCGAATGGAAATATGTTAAATCAAAGGGGGTAACACAAGAGTGTCAATTAATGATGGGGGTTTGTCACAAGTAAACAAAAACAGCAAAAATGCAAAGCGTACTAATCAAGGAGATGAGGTTCTTGGGATGTGATAGGAATACGAGATAAACTAAACTATTGTGTACATGCTTTTGATAATAAATCTGTTGAATATTTGTGACTAGGCTAGACTATAGTAGGGGTAAATTCTCTCTCGAGCAACTTACCCCGAATCAAATGGGTTCCTCTCGGACACACACTTGCCGCATGAAAAACATCCTCCGCCTTATCCCACTCACTCTCTCGAGTTGAGTTTGTGGGAGAAGGACTAGGGTTCACTCTCTCGAGCTAAACCTCATGTCGACCCAATCCCACCGACCATCAATTTAGTAGTCTTAGTTTTACGACCTCTCTCTCGAACAAGCAGAAAACAGAAAGGTGAAATCGTATTTGCAACTATAATTTCATTAAGTTCAACCACAACTACTAAACGAAATCACATCTAAACAACAAATAAATCATCAACAAGTAAGACCCAATAGATAATCTAACCCATATTCATAAAATAACACCCCAAGAATTGGGGTTTTAGCTAGACATGTAAAAGAGATAGAAATTTATACCAATATGAGTTTTTATTCAAATGGGGATGAAGATTTAAGTCTCAAAACAAGCCAAGAGTGAAGAATCCACAAGACCCAAGTCCAAATTCTTGGAGTTGGAATCCTTTGAATCTTCAAGTTCTTCAAAACCCTCTCCAAACTTAGAACTAAAAAATAGAAGCAAAGTCTGAAAAATTACTGTTCAAAGCTAAAAAATCGATACTAGAATAATAATTCTCAACAGGTATTTATAGTTTTCAAAAATCTGTGCTGCAATAGATCATTCGGGGTCGTTAGTCGAGATCGCCGATCAACTCGGCGATCCACCCTTTATATACACACTCACTAAAGGTTCAACCCTAAAAAATCAAACTATTTTTTCTTATCCAAAAAGAAAAGAGAATAGTTTCACCAATGTAAGAAACATCTTCCTAGAATTAATCGCATTGCCTTTTACTATCCCTGTTTCATTATTAGAATTAATCAATATGGACAAGTCTACCCATCACCAAGTCTCATTACCCCTAAATGCATATTACAAGGAAATACACATACACTTAACAAGGGTTTAGAAATCCACCTGCCTCAAACAATCAAGCAATCACTTCGGGACTTGAGTCTTCTCCTTTAGTTGAACTTCCAAATCAATGCAATCTATTCATGTCACGACCCGAGCCTACACCCTGGACGTGGCCGGCACACGAGAACCATTGTTGGTCCCCAAGCGAACCCTCATCCTGGCTGACTACAAGCGGAAATCTGATTCAAGCATACAAAGCTTAAAAACTGAATAAAATTCATGAAACTGAAATACAAAGGTTTAACTCAACTGGAAAACTCTGAATAATAAAATATATTCAACTCTCCCCAAAATTGGCAACTTAAGTCTTTTAAAACATTTAATAAAATAAATGATACAGACTTCTCAACTATACTGACTATCTATGAAGCCTCTAACTGATAAAGATGGAAGTCGGGACAAGACCCGCGACATCCTAACAACTGATATAACTGAAAGGTAAATGAAATCCTCCGGAAGCAAGGAGGCTCACCATAGCTAACTCGAACTCTCGGATGTATCAACGAAGCTCCTGTTGATGATCCTGAATACCTGTGTCTGCATCATGAGAAGATGCAGGCCAAATGGCTCAGTACGTGGAATGTACGAGCATGTAAGGGGAATTCTAAAACAAAAACATAAGCTTGAATTTTGATAAAAAAGAAACATACTTACCTCTTCTCAAACTTACTCAACTCAAGGGATATTCAAGGATACTCAAAACTACTCAAACTTACTCAACTCAGAAGTACTCAAGGATAAGATACTCAACTCAGAGATTAGATACTCGACTCAAGGATATGATATTTGACTCAAAGATATGATATTTGACTCAAAGATATGATATTCGACTCTGGAGAGTCAACTCTGGAGAGTCAACTCTGGATACTCAACTTTAAATACTCAACTCAATATGACTGAACTCATTTCAATATAAAGCAATTTCAAACAAGTGCAATATAAAGAAACAAACTGTTTAAAAACATGCTATCAACTCTGTGTGTATGCAAGGATACAACATAAATCTGAAATGTATGTAAAAATACAAGTAATTGTGTATATAAAAATACAATAACTTCTGTGGGAGTTTCTCTAACCGACAACCATCACATAAGAG
>JAJOOH010072822.1:0-16777 GCA_029582605.1 Solanum gracilifrons
TGTAACATAGCTCTAACATGATTATATCATTGTACTCTCTCTGTTTTAATTTGTTTGTCTTAGTTGCATTTTGGATAGCCTAAGAATATTTACATTTTATTTCAAAAAGTTGAAGATTCTATGTTTGTATTTAGTTTGACTCTCGTACTCTGAATCAAGTCAAACAAATTGAAACAGAAGTAGTAACTAACTTTATTTTCCTATGTTTATTTGCAGTTTTCTTGTTCCTTTACTTGCTTTACAAGTTGGGAATTTGTCAGTGCATTTGTCACATACTTTGTAGAACTACTTGGGCTTGTTTCTCCACTTGGTTTACAGCCTTAGATTGTTGTTGCACTTGCATTTGTTTCAATATTCAGAAATTTCTTCTTACACCTAGGCATAATAGAAGAACAAGAAGAATACATCAAAAAGATTTTGAAGAAGCACTTGTTGATATTTGTAGTAATTCTAGTGAATCACAAGACTCTATTAAATTTGATGACACAAAAAGAATAAAATCAATGAGGGAACATAGAAAAGAACATATCAGGAAGTCTTTGAGGCCAAAGAGTCATCATATGCAAGTCCAAATTGTTAATGATTCAATCTACCACCACAAGAAGAAGAAGTTCAAAAATGGTCCTATCGATGATCACATCCGAGTGAGTAGAAGAACAAATTTTGCACAAAAGGGAATGTTCATTAAGGGTTCAACACGTTCACAAAGGAATGCATGAAAAGCGGGGGTTCTCAGACTCTTCAAAAATCTCACGGGTGTGTGTTTGATTACAATATATACTTTTGGAGAGTCGGAAAAACATAGGTTCTCAATATTGACACCCAATTTTGAACCTCCACGATATAAATTAATCATTTCGAGATTCTTCAATTTAAACGATTTTAAAATAATTAGTTTTATAAAATATATAAAAAAAAAAGTAAATATATATATATATATATATATATATAGTTTGCAACTTATTTTAACTACTTTTGTCACTTTTCATAATTTTTAGATAATATATAAGTTTTACATAATTATGTATATAATTAGTATATTTTATGATTATTTCAAAATCGTATAAAAAAAAAGGATTTTACTTTTACTCAAGTATTCTATTAAATTAATTTTGCCTAAATTAGTGATTTATATTTGGAGTCAATTATTTTATTTCGTTAAGATTAAGAAACTACTTAATTAATTTATGAAAATTCATCTTGTTTAACTGTTAATTAAATCCACCAACATGTCAATTTAATTCCCATTCTTTTTCTTTTCCTCCAATTCCCAGGCCCAATTCTTATTAATCCTAAACCCATTACAATAACAACATAATACAATTCCAGCAACTCCAATCAACCCGGCCCAAACCCAACTCCCAATCCCAATAGAAACCCAAAGACAACAGTGCAATACACCAACACCAACAGCAACCCGACCCAGACCCTTGTTCCATCGTCCTCTTCACGCGACAAAGCAGCGAGGAGCAGAGAGAGTACTCTGTTCCTCCTTGTCCTCTTCCTTCACGTCTCTGTCCAGGCAGCAAGCAGAAGCACGCGTTTTTCCCTTTCCTCTTTCGGAGTAGGGCGAAAATTTCAGAGAAAGTAGGTTTTTCTTTAATGGTGAAAGGGTTTTGAAATTCAAATTTGTTGTCCTTGAGTTGAAATTGTCCTCATCTTTTCCACCCAAAAAATCCGAACCCTAATTCTCCACTATAAATACCTTGTTCTTCTACAAGTTGAGGGGTTTTTTTTTTGGGGCTTCCACTGATACAGAGAAATAGCTTAAAGGAAAATATATAAAAGTACATACGAAACACACTTCAAGGTAGAGAAGATAACTAATTCGAACTCCGGTTCCTATCTTGTTCGATCAAAAAGCTTCTCGAAAGCTCTTTGATTGTGGTGGTGGAAAGCCTTTTTTTTTCAGCTCGTCGTCTCAGTTCCACTGCTCCTAAGAAGGTGTACAGGTTAATGGCTGATTGCAGGTCTCAAAAGGCCCAAAAAGGGCAGATATACCTGCTGTATACACTCGTATACAGTCGGAAATATGATTTACAGGTTGCAAAAATACGAGGATACGAGTTTGATGATAAGACACAAGTCAATAGCTATTGTTCAAGGAAAAATGCAGAAATTCGGACCCAAATACGGTCCGTATACAGGGATATACATAACGCGTATACACAATTTTCTTGAAAGCAAATGGGGCCAAAGGCCCAAGGGAATTTCAGCAAATCCAAAATTTGGGCCTTGGCCCAAATTTAATATTCCTCTCCTTGCTCACATTTATTTTGTTATATTTGACTAACGTTTTGATTATTTTATGGTTTAACTTAATTAGATTCCCCAAGAATGGTCACTTCATTTTATTTTCGCATTAAAGTATATATATTTTATTGCTTATTATTTTTATTTTTTTTCCTATTTTAATATTTTTCTTGTTGACATCTTGTGATCCATTCCCCTTTAGTTCATTCCCCTAAAAATAAATAAGAAATGATAAAAATAACAATAGTAAAAAAAAAAAATAGTTAGAATAAATGAGCTCTTTTTACTTAATTTGAAATTTCAAAAATATAATTAGTTGAAATAAATTAGTTCTTTTACTTTGGTAAACTTTCAAAATTAGTCAAATTCGTGAGTTCTTTACTTAGTTAAATTCTAAAAATAATTAGTTAAAATAAATGAATTCTTTTACTTAACTTAAAATCTCAAAATTAGTCAAAATCATTTTGGTCAAATCGCCGGTCAACCACGAGTTAGCGGGCATTCCGAGGGCCTAACACCTTCTCGGAATGTACATTGAACTTCGAACCCTTTTTTTTTCAATTGATTTTATCTGTTTAAGTCTTTTGAAAAAATCTTGTATTTTTCTTGATTTTTTACTAAAAATTAAGTGGCGACTCTGTTATTCCGGAAATTCGATTTCTCTTAAACTATAAGTTTAGTTGATTTTTTGAAAACTCAGTCAATTTTTCTTTTACTTATATTTTTAAATAAAACAGAAATGACGACTTCTACTGGGGAGTTAATTAAGTTCTAACCATAAGATTTGACTTGTTTTACTAATTGTTTTAATTGCTAAATTGTTCATCTGCTCTCAACGTGTTTAATGTGTTATAACTGTCATTGCATTCATGGCATCTTCCTATTATATGTATAGTATATTAAGGACGGTTTTTGCATAATCGCAGCCGGACTTTTTATACTCAACCCTTTTTCGGAAGGATCGGCAATTTATTGGTACGTCATGAGTCCAATGGTTGTCGTGAATTCCAGCCTAAGTTGTCCACTTGGATTCCCGGTTTTTCAAAGCCACTCTTAGTCAACTAGCGTAGAGCGAAACCAAATCCCAATTTTTAGCAGATTTTGAACTAGGTAGACCCAACACCCAAGGCGTGTTGGGTCCATTAGAAGCCCACCTTGTGTCTATTTGGCCCATTTGCCAATAAAAAGACAATCATGCTTATGTGTTTAATTGAAGGACGTATATGTCGATTTAAACAAATCAATTATCTATGGGGGTGGGGGTTAACTTACCTTTATTTGTTTTTCTTGTAGGATGAATCCGACGTTTGAGCCGTTGAGAACTCGAATGGTGACTATACCTGATCCTTACCTCCAAGTTTGGTGGAAATTCATGAACAAGAAAGATAAAAAGAAAGTGTAAAGACACATAGGCCATCTCCCGTCATTAATGGAAATGGTGGCCTACCCCGACTTGATTGGAACGATGGTGAAATTTTGGGACAGCAACAACATGGTGTTTCGGTTTGGGGAAGTAGAGTTGACTCTGACTATAGATGAAGTCCTTGCCAGTTACGAGAGTGTCGGCATGTGCAACAAGAGGAAACACCAACCCGATACTGATCTTCTCTTTCCAAAAGTATGAGATTTTGCCGAAATCAAAGAAAAATTGTCACTCGTCAAAGCTGAATGGATGGACAGGCTGCCCAGGTCAAATATTCCACTTCGAAAGTTGTATTATCGATTTGGACGCGCAAGAGCTTACAAGAAGTTTAAAGATGAGTTCGTGTCAGAAGAAAAATGGAAGGAAACACCCCCCATCGCTTTTGCGATATGTCTACTTGGGACAATGGTATTCCCCCAAGGACCGAACTACACCATCCATCCAAGTGTAGTAATGGTTACTCATGCTATTTTTAATGGAGTAGACTATGGGCCTGTAAGAAAGTACTACAATTTGGCTCCTATGATCCTTGCTGACATTTACAGGGCGTTGGATAGGTGTAAAAATGGCACACGTTTCTTTCAAGGGTGCAACCTAATACTTCAATGGTGGATGATGAGACACTTGATCAAAACTCATGATCCAACAGAACCAGATCCCTTGGAAAGACCGAACAGGCTCGAAAGTCACGATTGGTGGGTACAACGTAATCATTTCAATAGGACTGGAGGCCAAGAGTTTTGGTACCCGAGACTTCAGGGTTTGAGAGAGGAAAATGTGCAATGGTCTATCCAATGCTTGGTAGTAACAAAACAAATTGTGATCCGAACTGAAAAGGCCCCTTACTTGATGTTTGCTGGGTTGAGAGGAACTCAGCCATATGCTCCTTCTCGAGTACTTAGACAGCTAGGAGGGAAACAAGAGCTTCCTCAGATAGAAGACAAGACAAGATTTGTGACGGATCATGAAAATGGCGAAGTCGCTTTTACTAAAAAGATGCTTCAATTATGGAAGACTCGAAGGGTATTGGGCGAGCTGGTGCCAAATAGGTTTCGTCCGGAATGTTCTGAGGATTACAAAGAATGGTTAAAGAAGAGTCTCGCCGGAACTATCGAACCCGGTCCAAACGTTCCCCACATTATTGCAGATGTTGGAGCCAATCATCAAATCCGACTTCATCAACTCCAAGAGAAGTTTGATAGGAATGAGTTAGACCATCAACGCCGACATTCAGAGGACGCCAAAGTCATAGCTCAGTTGAAGCAAGAGTTAAGAAGAGCCAGGCAATGCATGACAGAACTAGATGATAGCATTGAGCAATATATTAAGTCGGTCGAAAGGTTCAGACATCAAGAAGGGGGTCGGTTGGCAAGAGATCACCTATGGGCGAACAAATATGCTATGTGGGAAGAGGTCAGCATCGCCAAGAGGGCCAGACTTGGTGAAGGATTAGGAGAAGCTTGAAGTTTGTTATCATCCCCTGCGTGGGATTACTTTATTTGTACTTTGTTTTGTAATTTACTTTTCGAACTCATTTCCCTAATGTTATGTTTATCAAACATTTTTGAATGTTATTAATGAAATATTTTGGGGATAATGAATTGGCTTAAAAAGACATATACATCCTTCGATTCGCTAGGCCTACCCTTGGCACAAAAGGGCCACATGCATGTTTAGGAAGCGATATTTGTTTGTTTACTTGTGTGCTTTAACTGTTTATGTGGTACGTTGCTTTGAATGAGGACATCCTTAGTCCACTCCTTTTAAAAAAAATTCCAAGAATTCCCACAATATCAAATACAAGTCACTACCAATAGGTCCGACCAAAATTTCACGAGTCTTGAGTTTCTTAGCCAAAAATGAAATCCTACTACCAAATCCTAAAATGTTACTCTATCATCTCAGGAAAGGTGAAATTGCTGCTAAGATGGAAAAGGGCAAGAATGTTGAACTGAAAATGACTGAGGAGAGTCTAAGGATGAAACTGCATCGACTTAAACAAGAGATTCGAGAGATGGGAGAAAGAAGAATAGAAGTAGAATTAGCCACCGCAGCTGCGCAAGCCAAAAGTGCAGCACAGGACGCGGAGTTAGCGGCTAAAATGGCAAGATATCCTGTCATAAACGAGGAAACAGTTGCTATGCGGAAGGAACATGATGCCTTCAACAATGATATAACCATGAGCCTTCAAAAACTGCATGGAAAATACCCTTTCTTCAACCAAGAGGCCACCAACAGTGGTCCTGAAGGCATTGGACCTGAATCTGTTGACCTGAAGGCATTGGACCTGAATCTGTTAAAGAGGAACTTGAGGAGGAAATTGTCTATAGACCTCCTTTAAAGGGACGGTGGAAAGAAGAGAATGAGGAAACCGCCCCCGAAGAATATGAGTTTATCCTCCGTGGCTAATACGGCAGTCAGAAAAAGAGGTTTCGATAAAGGCACTATCTATCTTTTAGGAGTTTTATTATCTGTTTTTCACTTTCTTTGTAATCACCAGAAATGAATGAATGAAAATGAAATTTTTCCTTGTATTCGAACTACGTAGGGCCTGAATTCTCCTTGGGAGATACGTAGGCAGCCTTCTAAGGCCTGGCCCCTATCTTTTTCAAATTTTCTTTTCTCCCTTCTGTCATTCTACAAGGAAACACTGAGTTCAGATCAACAGATGCCAGAAGATGCAACAAGAAGACCTTAGCTCGACGCAATTTAACCTTTCTGAGTCACTAGCCCCGAGTAAAACGAGCAAAGTCCTACTTGTTCAAAAATCAGTCCCCATTACTCGTGGGTTAACATATACTTAGACAAAGCAACTTTTATGTGTTTATCTGCTTTCTATGTGATATCTTGCATTATTCGTTCGGAACTAATACTAACAGATTTGCCTTTGAGTCGTTTTCTATACAGGTAGTTAGAACTGATCTTTGTTGATACACTGGCCGATCATCCTTATTTTACCAGATCAAAAGGGCCTACAGATTCCTTTCTCAGCCAAAGTTCCCAAAGAGGAAAAGCAGCAATGAGTGATAACAACGAAGAACCTGGCCTTACTGATGTCGTGGTGGCTCAGCCAGCCCTTGCTGATCAGAATGAACTGATCCTACAGTTAATGCAATAAATTGCTGAGATGAGGGTTGAGATGCAGAGAAAACATGATTTGCCTCCTCCGATTTTTGCTTTCAACACTCAACCGGACGGAAGGCCTCCAGTTCAAATTCCCCTTCCTAACGTGGAACAAGCTCAGAACCCGCCTTCAAGTCCTGCTCGCAATCCCTCTATCATTGACCTTACCACCCAAAACCCCCATTACGCCTCGGCCTCTTACTAAACACCACCCCCTCCTCTAGGTACCAACCCCCAAGAACCACTCCTTTTCCCCAATGCAAACCACCAAACTGGCCTACCCCCTCAAAGCCAAAATGTTAATCGCCCGCACATTTCCCTCCATTACCAAAATCAACATACCAACCCCCAGTCTTTCCCTCAAAATTACCAAGCCATTCAAAATGCCCAAAGTCCCTCCATTGCTCCACCACTACCACAGAAAGCCACCTTCCAAATACCCGTCCCTAACGAGCATGACGCCCATGGTTCGGAGCTCGACCACTATGAGGAGAGGGAGAGAGAGTAGAGGTCAAAGGAAGAGACCGCCAAGATAGATATGAAGGAGGAAATTAGAAAGGCCATGAAGGAGTTAAACTGCATTCCTGAGGTCGCCGGGTTGAGTTACGAAGACCTGTGCATTCATCCAAATTTGGACATCCCGGAAGGGTTCAAGGTGCCGAAATTCGACATCTTCGGAGGAACAGGGAACCCCTTAGCGCACCTGAGGGCCCACTGTGACCAACTCGTGGGAGTTGGGAGAGACGAAGCTTTGTTAATGCGGCGTTTTAGCCGAAGTTTGAGCGGAGAGGCTCTAGAATGGTTTACGTCTCATGAAACGAAACAGTGGTCTAGCTGGAATGCTCTGGCTAAGGACTTCATCGAACGATTCGCCTACAATGTGGAGATCGTTCCTGACCGTTACTCATTGGAGAAGATGAAGCAGAAGTCGACTGAAAGTTACCGAGAATTCGCATATAGATAGCGAAAGGAGGCAGCTAGAGTTAGACCTTTTATCTCATAAAAAAAATTGTCGAAGTGTTTGTGAGGGTGCAGGAGCCCGAATATTATGACAGAATTATGTTGCTCGTTGGAGCAAAATTTGCTGAGATAGTCAAGGTAGGCGAGACTATCGAAGATGGATTGAAAACCGGGAAGATTGCCCGTGTTGCTGCCTCGCCCGGATCTTCGGGCTTGTTGAAGAAGAAAAGAGAGGATGTGTCCTCTATCCTTATGAGGGGAGGAAGAACCCGAAGAAGTCATCATCATACCAAGGTCGTGCTCGACCTTCACAGAGTTTGTACCCGGCTTGTTATGCACAGGCTTCTTACCAAAATATCCCTCCCACCAGTTACCAAAATACCCTTCTTCCCAACTATCAAAACACACCCCCTCCTAATTACTAAACTCCCCCTACTATCTACCAAACTCCCCCTCCAGTTTACCAGACTCCATCTCATCACTACCAAAATGCCGCCCCCAACTGTGCCAACGTTCAAACGAATTACCAAATGCCTCCCCCAATGTACCAAACCCCAGCTCCACTTTACCAAAATACACCCTCGAACTACCAAGCTCCACAACCAAACTACCAACCCAACTCATATCCCAGATATCAAGCCCCCCATCCAAACGCTCCAAATTATCGTTAAATGCCTCCTCCTCAACAAGGCAATTACGATCCCCCCCGTCCTAGATTTGATAAGAAGTCTGCCAAAATTTTCACTCCGCTTGTCGAAAGCCGAACAAAGTTGTTCGAACGATTAATTGCGACAGGATATATTCATCTAGTGGGACCCAAGCCGGTTGACACTAGCTCAAAGTTTTACAGACCTGATCAGAGGTGCACGTATCACTCCAACAGTGTTGGACATGATACCGAGGACTGCATCAACCTGAATAATAAGATCCAAGTCCTGATTGACCAGAATGTGGTCTCTCTTCAGACAGTCGCGCCTATTGTCAATAGTCACCCTTTGCCAAATCATGGAGGCGCCACTATCAATATGATAGAGAAAGATGACGATTGGTGCGTGGAAAAGGCAATAGTTCCGATTGCTCCTGACGAACTGGAAGAGGTTGTAGCTTCGTTGAGCATCAGAGAAAAGAAAGAGTTTGTGATTCTGACACCCGAGAAGGTTGTTGCCTTGGTGCCACGAGAAACTCTTATCCGACCAAAATTTGTGATTGAAACGGCTGTTACACAAGGCATGACCAGATCTGGTAGGTGCTACACACCGAAAAAATTGGCCCAAGGAGGGCAGAAGAAGGACCAAACAAAGAGGCCAATTAGTGAAGCCGAGACTGAGGAGTTCTGGAGAAAAATACAGCCGAAAGATTATTCGATTGTGAAGCATTTGGAGAAGACACCGGCTCAGATCTCTGTGTGGGCCTTACTGATGAGTTCGCAGTTACATAGGCAGGCTCTGATGAGGGCTTTGGATGATACTTGTGTGCCTGTGGGTACTAACAGTGACAATTTAGCAGCCATGATAAACCATGTCATCCGAGGACATTGAATCAGTTTTTGTGACGAAGAGTTGCCCTTTGAAGGGAGGATGCACAACAAAGCTCTGCACATCACCTGTATGTGTCAAGACAAGATAATTAATCGCGTCTTGGTCGATGACGGATCCGATCTTAATATTTGCCCACTTTCAACTCTGAGGCAGCTGAAATTCGACTTGGGAAAGCTTCACCAGAACCAAGTCAATGTGAGGGCCTTCGATGGAATGCAAAGAGACACATTGGGTGCAGTAAACTTGGATATTCAGGTGGGTCCAGCGGATTTTAATGTGGAGTTCCAGGTGTTGGATATCAACACCAGTTACAACTTGCTACTGGGAAGACCATTTATTCATATGGCTAGGGCTGTGTCTTCTACCCTTCACCAACTAATGAAGTTTGTTTGGAAGGACAAAGAATTGGTCATTTATGGTGAAGGCAGTCATTCCAACGGGTAAGCACCGATCGTTGATGATGTCTCTCGAGGTTGTGATTTCTACGCGGTGGAGCTGGTAAATGCTATCGGTGATGACTTGGCTCCACAGCCTCTTATGCCTACCGTGTACAAGATGATTGCTATTGTTATGCTCCAGAATAGTTTCGAACCAGGTTTTGGATTAGGGAAGCATTTCCAAGGAATCGTCGAGCCTATCCAAATTCCCGCCAAAGGAGCAAAGTTTGGTTTGGGATATGTCACAACAGATGATGAAGCAGAGATGAAGAACAAGAATGTTGACCAAGCATTGGCCAGGCCAATTCCTCATCTGTACCAGTCATTCCCGGTACGAGGATATGTCAATGATGATGGTCTCGGGGAAGGAATCTGTGGCTTTTTTGAGGAGATTGATGCGGTCATTGAAGAAGAGGCTGGGATATCAGGCATCCATGATGCAGAGCTTGAGGAGCGATTGCAAAATTGGACCTCCACACCACTCCTGATTTCCCGCTTATTTGGGTAGAAAAGACATGTGTCTTTGTTTGTTTTAAAATCGGTGGTAGTCCGGAAGAGGCCCGAGACCCACCATTTATGCAATTGTTATTTGTTTGTTTACTTATCTGTTTATATTTTACTTTCCTAACTTTGTTTGTTTATGATTTCAGTAATATTAATTTAAAACCTGTCAGTGTCATGTCATGTCATGAATCGAGTGAACAAAATGAGGCAGGTGATGATGAGTACGAGGAATACAGAGAAGAAAATGAGGTTCCCGAATATGTTGCTGAAGAGTTTTGACAATTCGAGAATCAACATAAGCCAGATTTGGAAGAAACCGAAACTGTGAATCTCGGAGATGAGGAATATGTTAAAGAAGTAAGAATCAGTGTCCATCTGACAGAAGCTCAAAGAAGAGACCTGATTTGTTTGCTCTGGGAGTACATTGATGTATTTGCCTGGTCTTATAAAGATATGCCAGGGCTGAGCACAAATATGGTGTCCCACAGGTTGCCGATCAATCCAGATTTCAGTCAAGTAAAACAAAAGACTCGGAAGTTCAAGCCTGAGTTGAGTTTGAAGATCAAAGAGGAGATTACAAAGCAGATTGAGTCCCAAGTAGTGGAAGTGACGCAGTATCCGACTTGGTTAGCTAATGTTGTTCCGGTTGCCAAGAAAGACGGAAAAATAAGAATTTGTGTCGATTACAGAGATCTCAACAAAGCTAGCCCAAAAGATAATTTTTCATTACCAAATATTCACATTCTCATTGATAACTGTGCTAAGCATGAGATGCAGTCATTTGTGGATTGTTATGTGGGTTACCACCAGATCGGGTGATGCCTTTTGGTCTCAAAAATGCCGGTGCTACTTACATGAGGGCTATGACGACCATTTTTCACGATATGATTCACAAGGAGATCGAGGTGTATGTAGATGATGTCATAATCAAGTCCCGCAAGAGTTCGGATCACTTGACTCACTTGAGGAAATTCTTTGATCGTCTACGCCGATATAATTTGAAGTTAAATCCCGCCAAATGTTCTTTTGGAGTGCCAGCTGGCAAATTGTTGGGATTTATAGTCAGCATGAGGGGCATTGACCTTGACCCTTCCAAGATCAAGGCGATCCAAGAATTACCTCCTCCAAAGACCAAGAAAGAGGTGATGAGTTTTTTGGGAAGGTTGAACTACATCAGTCGGTTCATAGCTCAATCCACAGTGGTGTGTGAGCCCATCTTTAAGTTATTGAAAAAAGTTGCCTCGACCAAGTGGACCGGAGAATGTCAAACTGCTTTTGATGCTATCAAGAACTATTTGTCCAATCCACCGGTGTTGGTCCCTCCGCGAGAAGGGAGTCCGTTATTGCTATATTTGTCTGTCTCAGATAATGCATTGGGATACATGCTTGGTCAACATGACGAAACTGGGAAGAAAGAGCGAGTCATCTATTACTTGAGCAAAAAATTCACTCCCTATAAGGCTCGTTACACTCTGTTGGAGAGGACATGTTGTGCTTTGACCTGGATTGCTCAGAAGTTAAGACATTATTTGTCTTCTTATACGACATACCTTATTTCTAGGATGGACCCATTGAAGTATATTTTCCAGAAAGCAATGCCGACTGGAAGCTAGCTAAATGGCAAATGCTTTTGAGTGAGTTTGACATTGTGTATGTGACTCAGAAGGCGATAAAGGCACAGGCCTTAGCTGATCATCTTGTAGAGAATCCAGTTGATGAGGAGTATGAGCCGCTCAAGGCTTATTTTCCTGACGAGGAAGATTCATTCGTGGGTGAAGATATTTCTGAAGCGTACCCCGGATGGAGAGTATTCTTCGATGGAGCGGCGAATCATCAAGGGAAAGGAATCCGAGCGGTCTTAGTGTCAGAAACCGGTCAGCACTATCCTATGGCGGCTAAACTCCGATTTGAATGCACGAACAACATGGCTGAGTACGAAGCTTGCATCCTCGGTCTGAAGATGGCAATTGATATGAATGTTCACGAGTTGTTGGTTATTGGAGATTCAGATTTGCTGATTCATCAGGTTCAAGGGGAATGGGCCGTCAAAAACCCAAAGATCACACCGTATGTGCGGTATATACGGAAGTTGTGCAAGAGATTTCGCAAGATTGAGTTCAGACACACTCCCAGGACACAGAATGAGTTGGCCGATGCTCTTGCCACCATCGCGTGAATGATTAAGCATCCAGATACAAGTTATATTAATCCAGTGGATATAGAGGTAAAAGAACAGCCTATTCATTGTTCACACGTCGAAGCGGAACCAAATGGTTTGTCGTGGTATTTTGACATCAACAAGTATTTAGAAGACGGGACTTATCCTAAGAATGCAACGTTCAATCAGAAGAAGTCGATACGCCGTATGGCCCTCAATTTCTTTGCAAGCGGGGAAATCCTTTATAGGAGGACTCCAGATTTAGGTCTTCTCAGATATGTTGATGCTAGCGAAGCTGCAAAGTTTCTGGAACAAATACATGCCGGAGTTTGTGGTACTCACATGAATGGGCTCACTTTGGCGAGGAAGATCCTCCGAGCCGGTTATTTTTGGATGACTATGGAACACGATTGTTGCAAATTTGTGCAAAAATGTCATAAATGTCAAGTGCATGGTGATTTGATTCGAGTGCCGCCTCACGAACTTAATGTTATGAGTTCACCTTGGCCTTTTGTAGCTTGGGGCATGGATGTCATTGGTCCAATAGAGCCAGCCGCCTCTAACGGACACAGATTCGTTTTGGTTGCTATTGACTACTTCACCAAGTGGGTGGAAGCAGCTTCATACAAGTCGGTGACCAAAAAAGTTGTAGCTGATTTTGTTCGCAACAATTTGATATGTAGGTTTGGAGTGCCAGAATCCATCATTACTGATAATGGAGTGAATCTCAACAGTCACTTGATGAGAGAAATATGTGAACAATTCAAGATTACTCACCGAAACTCAACCGCCTATCGTCCCCAAATGAATGGAGCTGTAGAAGCTGCCAACAAGAACATAAAGAAGATTTTGAGGAAAATGATTGATAATCGCAGAGGTTGGCACGAGATGTTGCCATATGCTTTGTTGGGTTACCGAACAACTGTCAGAACATCGGTTGGAGCTACTCCATATTTGCTAGTATATGGAACAGAAGCAGTTATACCTGCGGAAGTTGAAATACCTTCATTGAGAATCATCCAAGAAGCTGAATTGAGTGACGCCGAATGGGTTCGTAAGCGGATTGATCAGTTAACACTGATTGATGAGAAAATAATGGTTGCTGTTTGTCATGGACAACTATATCGATAGAGAATGATTCGTGTTTTCCACAAGAAGGTAAGAGCCAGAATGTTTGAGGTTGATCAGTTGGTCCTCAAACGCATTTTCCCTCATCAGGATGAGTACAAAGGAAAATTTGCACCAAATTGGCAAGGACCCTACATGGTTCGCAAAGTATTATCTGGAGGTGTATTGGTCCTGTCGGAGATGAATGGCATCGAATGGCCGAAACCGATCAACTCAGATGCAGTCAAGAGATATTATGTGTGAAGTTTATGTTTGTATTTTCTGTCATTTCCTTGTAATCGTTCTATTTGCTTGTAATTGCTTTATTTAGAATTTATCCCTATGTAATAAACTATGTCTGACCTGAATTCTCAAGAATTGAGATACGTAGGCAGCCTATGTCGGCCTCGGTCGCCCCTTTATCCCCTTTCAATATTTTTTCTTTGTATTTGAACTACGTTCGACCTGAATTCTCAAGAATGAGATACGTAGGCGGCCTATGTCGGCCTCGGTCAGTTTCTTTGTAAAATTCCTATTTTTGTTAATCCTTGAGGGGAACTACGTTTGACCTGATTCCTGCCTCAACGGGATACGTAGGCGCCACAAGGGCTCGATCATTTCTCCCGTAAGATTTCTATTTTTCCTTTGAAATAGAAACAGGGACAGAATTTTTTAGAGGGACTCAAAAATTCTCAAGAAAGAGATCTCTCCAACCAAGTCGAGACCGAAGCTACCTTGAGATTTGCAACTGGGACAAAAATTTTGAGAAGATCTCAAAAATTTCGTGATTTGCTCACCAACAGTTCGAGATAAGCCAAGACAGTTAACTGGGACAGAAATTTTTTAGGATGACCTCAAAAATTTCAATAAGGTTCAGCGAGAGTTTAGAGAAACTTCGAATACTTTCCAACAAATGATCAAACAGATCTCAAAACACCAACTCCGAATGACGTTCATTAAACTTGACGTGACATGACACTTGGCAGTGACTTTTTCCAAAAACATTACTTTTGAAAATATATTTTCCTTATAACTTTTTCTCCATGTTTCAATTATTATTGCATAAAAATGTTTTGTCTTATCTATCAAGAAGTGGGAGATCGGAGAAATCAATCAGAGATAGCAAAACAAGGAGCAGATAATCGAAGAGATCGACATAGATCAGTTCATTTCTTTTTAAACTAACAATTTTTCTGTGGATGTAGGTCTATAAAATCGCCTCAAGATCAGCATATTCTTCCATTCAATAAATATGGGGAAGTTGAAAGGGCGAGAACTCCTCAAAATTGACAATTTTTCTGTCGATGCTAGAAATATTTCATGCTGCTTTTATCAAAGAATTGGGAATATGAGTAGCATTACTTTATTCAAATTCACAGCAAGGCAAGGTTCATAATGAACATGCAATTATGTTCGGAGGTGGGACAAATGAAAATCTTGCAGAGGGAAATATTATTATTTCCTAGCAACTAAAGATACCTGGAAGATATTTATCGGCATTATATTATCAAATATGATAATATTCTCACCCTGAAGGTTATTTAAATTGTATTGTCGAATGAGACGATGCCACTACCCGGAGAGTCATTTACATCGTATTGTCAAATGAGATAGTACCACTACTCCGAGGGTCATTCTATTTATATTGTCAAACGGGACGATACGACCACCCGGAGAGTCATTTATATCGTATTGTCAAATGAGATGATACCACTACTCCGACGGTCATTTTTATTTATATTGTCGATTGAGATGATACTGCCGTCCAAAAGATACCCAAATGTTGCTGGGTGAAGCATCATCTTTGTACGGTATCAGAGAGGCATCATCAAAAGATCATGCATTGCAAGAGAAAAAGATCATGCATCGAGAGAAGAAACCACGTATTGCAAGAGAAAAGTCATGCATCGCGGAAAAGAGATTCATGTATTACAAGAAAAGATTCATGCATCGCGGGAAGAAGATTCATGCATCGCGAGAAAAGAAATTATGCATAGCAAGAGAAAGAAGTCATGCATCACGGGAAAAGATTCATGCATCGCGAGAAAAGATCATGCATTGCAAGAGAAAAAGATCATGCATCGAGAGAAGAAATCACGTACTGCAAGAGAAAAGTCATGTATCGCGGAAAAGAGATTCATGCATTACAAGAAAAGATTCATGCATCGCGGGAAGAAGATTCATGCATCGCGAGAAAAGAAATTATGCATAGCAAGAGAAAGAAGTCATGCATCGCGGGAAGAAGATTCATGCATCGTGAGAAAAGAAATTATGCATAGCAAGAGAAAGAAGTCATGCATTGCGAAAAAAGATTCATCATCGCGAGAAAAGAAAACATGCATAGCAAGAGAAAGTCATGCATCACGAAAAAGAAATTCATTCATAGCAAAAGAAAAGAGTCATATGTAGCAAGAGAAAGAAGTCATGCATCGCGGAGAAGTCATGCATAGCAAGAAAAAAGAGTCATCCATAGCAAGAAAAGAGATTCATGCATTACAAGAGAAAGAAGTCACATATCGCGGAGAAGTCATGCATATCACGAGAAGGAAGTCATGCATCGCGGAAAAGTCATGCATCGGGGAAAAGTCACGCATTGCAAGAGAAGATTCATGATAAAAGTCACGCATTGCAAGAGAATTTGGTTTGTAAATTCTGAAGTCACGCATTGCAAGAGAAGATTCATGGAGAGTCGAAAAAACATAGGTTCTCAATTCTATGGTCTTCTAAATCTTGTAAATTCTGAAGTTTTCGCCTAATATATTGTATAACTTGTATACTCTGATAGTGTAAAGAATTGTAGTAATACATTTTATCTTGTTTTAACAAAGAATTTGGCTTGTATTTTATGATAAAAGTCCACTTATTTTGTTGACAAGTTATCTATGCTAAACTCTCCTCTGTTTCCTTTTACATGTTATTTCTGCCTTTTGTGCACCTCTTAAAATACATATTAGAATTAAGAGTGTTTATCATTTTCTATTTCATAAGCTTTGATCACCACTTCTCGGTTAGCTTGCTCAACGCGGAGGCTAAACACACATGTTGTGCCTTCCCTAGGCATTCAACGAGTAAGTCTTCGAGTTGTTCCTTTGTTCTAACATGAAGAGGCTTTTTAATCAGCCCTTGTTGCAATTTCTATGACACCAATGAATAACCAAACTTAATAATGTTTCTGCTCATCGATATCCTGGTTTGTGGATATGAAAAATAACATAAAATCTGGTGATCCTATTGTGTGATGACATGAGCAGGCCTAAACAAGTACACTTTTGAT
>JAJOOH010072828.1:0-12993 GCA_029582605.1 Solanum gracilifrons
GAACAACATGTTGGAACCATATAAAATCCCAAGTTAAAACAAATTAAAACATTTTAATAGTCTCTCTCAACATTGTTATGAAGATAATCATGATTTACTAACCATTTTAAAATAACCACAAAACAAACTTTGTTAGTACAAATAATATATAGGATATGAAGTGTACCGTGCAACCGAAAAGTTACTAGAATAATTCATAAAAATCAAGAAATACCTACCATTGATTCTTGACGGAGAATGAGCAACTCGTGCTGATAACGTATTGTAAAACTTAAGAATGAAAGAACAATATAAAGATAAAGACAAGAAGAATATAAGACAAGAGGAACAATATTAGATAACTTTCTTTCTTTCAAGTGTACACCAAATCTTCAAGTCTCTACAATACGAACCCTTATGCCTCTATTAATAGTGTAACATAGAGGCATACAAAAGGTTAGTCATAAACATGACATTAACATGAATATAATGGGGAGGTTATGGAAGTGAAAGGTTACAAGAATAATGGTTATAAAGGTGGAGGTTATGGAGGTTATGGTTATCTTCATAATGGAGGAAAGTATGGAGTAACTTCTTAATGTAGTGGACATCCACAATATATTATTTTATAACATAATAAAATTAATCTAAATTTTTAATACAACTTTGAATAATAAGATGTGTATCAAAATTAAGACGTTTGAATTTAATCACATGCTTTGAATAATGAATATCATATGCTAAATTAAGATTTGAATATTATATAACTAAGAAACGTTTATTTTCTCAATATCGAATGCATAAAACTTTTATTTATAGAAAGTCTATATAACATATTAATTACTCAAATATTTTGTTAATAAAATATATTTAAGAAATATACGGTTATTTTGTAATGGTAATGGCTAATAGTGATGGTTGGTGATGTTGGTTGATGTTGATATTCATTGATAGAAGTGTTAATCAATCGTTCGACACAATTTTATATATAATTGATCCAATTTATTGGTTATTGATTTTTTTTTTTTAAAAAGCAAAATTAATAACCAAAATAATAAGATATTCATGGTCAAATTTTGGTTAATCAGTTAGTGATCTTCACTATTTGATTTTTGTTTAATCAAAAAGAAATGCCTCTCAAATCGATAGTCTGATAAAAAATTATAAAATTATTTTAAAATTGTTAATTCAATAATCCAACACCGATAAACTAATGATATTTTTTTCTTTCAATTTACCTGTTAAACGGGAACTTGTACATTCATAGTAATTGATATATTACAGCTAGTGGTAATCGTGACTAAAGTAATGTTAATAGTGGTGGTTGAGGTGGCAATTGGTGGTAATGCCCGATAAGTATAGAGGACGATAGTAATAACTAATGATAATGGAGATATTTGATGATGGTGGTTAATGTTATTTAATGTTGGTTGATGGTGGTAATTATCGATAATGATTGGTGAATGTTGTGATAGACTATTAGTGGTGACGATTGTAAATGATGAATAATAATAACAACAACTAATTGTGATGAATGGGGATAGTGTAAATTGTGATTGAGGATGGTAATTATGAGTTATGACGATGATAGTGGAAATTGATAATGTTGAATTACAGTGATGGATAGTGGTGAGAGTAGATGAAGTAACAATGAATGTCATAATTGGATTATTAGATGCATGTTGTCTTAATGATGTTAGTGATTTATTATAGATATTAATTAATTAGATTTATCTAGATTCATTAAATAATTAAAAAGGGAAGAAAATCAAATGAATTCAATAACTGAAAATTGAATAATTAAAATATATATCAAAAGAATAAATAAATATGACATTCTAGATTTGAAGAATAATTAAAGATTCATACCTTTATTGAAGGCAAATAAATGAATATTAACTAACTAAATGAGTTTCATATATCACAAAAATTATGAAGGATAAAATTACACTATGTATTAGTTCAGACAATAATGCTACCAATTTTGGCACATACTCTAGATTCTTACATAATTTGGCTCAGTTTTTATGAAATTGAAACTCATTTTTCAGTTCTTAACCTAATTATTTTTTAAAAATTCATCCTTTAAACAGAGATCAACGCAACGCTTTCAACTTATACTATCATGAGTGCTATCTATATCTAGATTTCATAGTTACAACGTGATTATTTTTTTAAATAAATCGTGCTCAAATCTAATTAGATGTTATTGAAGTTGGTTGATAATAGTCTAAAAGACTTTAAACTAGAGATTTGATTCATTCGAGACTAATTTGCAATTATTTGATAACAAATTTGTGGAATAAAATCTAATAAAAAAACGTTGTTTGAAAAACATAATTATCCATTAATTTAAGATCAATAATAAGAATAAAAAAACAAAAACCTCACAATCAGGTTAATATAAAATAAATATCAAACAAAAAAGAATAAATTCCTTTTTTTGAACTTGAGAGATTTGTAAATGAAGAGATTGATGTATAAGCTCTTTAAAAAAAATGTCTAAGTGACATAAACTCTAAAGAAACATTAGTGTTGAGTTAATATTTAATAACAACAAAAAAAGACTACTAATAAATATTTCATATACTAGAATGGCTTTAGCCTTTGCATTTTTCCTGAGTTCAGTGAGATCATCTCACTTCTCAACTTTTTGACTGCTTCATAGCTTTTCGTCAATCATCAAAATTATGTTAAACTCAATAATAAAAACTTTAATGTTTTAAAAATGCATTAAAAACAATTCATAAAAAGGATAAACTAAGAACTAAGGATAGATTAATATAGTTAATAAGAAGGATAAACAAAAAACATTAATATAATTAATAAATAATTAGGAAACAATTAATAAAAAGGATACAATTTTTTTTATAGTAAATAAGAATGATTAACTAAGAACTAAGGATAAATTAATATTCATTTTTAATATAACTAAGAACTAAGGATAAATTAATATTCATTTTTAATATAAGAACTAAGGATAGATTAATATAGTTAATAAGAAGGATAAATAAAAAAATCAATATAATTAATAAATAATTAGGAAACAATTAATAAAAAGGACAAATTCTTATAGTTAATAACAATGATTAACTAAGAACTAAGGATGAATTAATATTCATTTTAAATATAATAAATAAATAAATAAAATAATAATTTTGTTTTATCAATTAACCTCTTAGAAGAAATTGTCACAAGTCAACAACTATATTATGATGTTAGGTTCAAGCTATAATAATCAATTTATTAATTTCAGTTTTAATGTCCATCGACATTAGCTGCATCCATTCCTCACCGACAAATTAAGGAGTTTGACTCAAATCCAAGTTCCCTTCACTGTCCTTATAAACTCCTTGCATTTATGATGTGAAGAATATACTTAATTCCATTTTATATTAGTTGTCTATTTTTTATTTATATATTTATTAATTTATTTTTCAAACTTTTATAAATGTAATCTGTTTTTTTTTACTTTTTTAAAAAATAATTGTAAAGGTGAAGATGAAAAAATATAATTAATTTTATCTTGATTATAAAAATTAATAAGTAATTTGAGATAATTATTTATAATAAAATGACAACTCTTGAGACCTCAAAAAATGGAGGAAGTAAAACGTTTTAAGGATTTATTGACTTTTCTACGTACACGGTTTGAATTGATTTGAGATTTATAGGGATAAGAGTGAGGTATTTAGGGCCCATTTAAACATAGATATTTTTTAGCTTTTTTTTTCTTTTTCTTTTAAAGAAATTTCGCATATAGTCACTTAAAAATAACTTAATTATGTTTTATAGCTATAGTTTGTTAATTACGATTCATAGCTACATGTTAGAGGGAGGAGAGAGGTGAGCGAGATTGGGAGACGGAGGAGAGGTGAGCAAGAGAGGGCATAGAGTGAGTTTTTGGCTAAATTCATCCCCCAAGTATAACCCAAACTTAGAGTACATCCTTATGGTATAATAGTGAAAAAAACATCCCTCTACTATTCCAAAACTTGCATAAGCATCCTTTTTGTTAACTACTGTTAAAAACTAACGGAAAGAAAAACAACTGCTAAACATAAGAGATCTGGACAGGGAAAATTTGTATTTGTATAATTATAAGTGCATAGGGCGGAAAGATATGTATTTGTATTTATATATTCAGTTTCTCTCTCTCGCTTTATATTGTATTGTTTAATTAAAAGTGCATAGGGCAGAAAGATATATATTTGTATTTATATATTCAGTTTCTCTCTCTCGCATTATACAAACATAAATTATATATTTGTTTAATTTATGTTTGTATAAAGTGTGAGAGAGATTGACAAAAGAGAATGTCGAGAGAGAGGAGAGAGGCGAGGGAGAGATGACTAGAAAAAAAAAAGAGGAAAGAGGCGAGCGAGATTCCAGAGAGAGGGGAGAAAGACGAGAGAGAGGGGAAGAGAGGAGAGAGGCGAGAGAGGAATGTAATTATAGCTAGAAGTAAGTTCCAGATTGTAACTAATACAAAATATAATTATGTTAAATCATTAACTAGTATATGTTTGCTTAGCCACGTAGTTTTCCCTTTTTTCAACTCAAACTTGAAAAAGTATCATTTTTTTCAATTAAAATATTTTTTTCTCTCACAAAAATGTAATAATGTGTTAATAAAATGTCTGTTCATGTACAATTTTAATTTTTCAAATATTTTTTTTTCAACTTAAGTGAGTACTAATTATTTTTTTTTGGAACTATATTTTATTTGAAAATCGTCACTTTTTATTCCTGGGCATAATGTAACAAACCCGAATTCCTCACTATATTAAAAAGAGCATTAAAAACAATTATAACTTTAGAATTGTGGTTGCAATACTCAAACTACGGAAATACAATGGAAACATTGAAATAACAAGTAACTAAAGATAGAGATAATAATAGGAATGAAACGCTTCAACTCTAGAAGAAGAGGATAGGACAAACATTTTCTTCAATATGTTAAACCCTTCTTTCCAACTCATTTTCCCTTTTAACCAAATGTTAATTGGGCCTGGCTTCCAAATAAAACCCTCCAATATTTTACCTGATCCGATTTCTTTCACCACTTCTAACTAATAAGCCCTTCTAGAGTTAGCTTGGTTCACAACACATAAGGACCCGTTTGGATGTAAAAATAATTTCCCTCTCTAAACTTGAAAAAAATGACTAATTTTTCAAACTTGTTTTACTTTTCTTACAAATTTTTAATACTTTTCAACTTTCAAATACCTTTTTCAACTTAAATTTGAATATGTCTTTTTTTTTCTTCATATATCACTTCATTCACATTCAAACATTTTTTTTTATTAATAATATGAGTTGGCACATCATGTAGATAATGAATAAATTAAGGAGAAATAAATCACCTACTGTCATTTTTAATATTTAGTTGGTCAATTATTTAAAATACATTTTCTTAGAAAAATAAGTTCTTTAAGAATGAGGAAAACAATTTTTCTTAGTAAAAATAGGAAATACAAATTTCACAAGTGTCATTTCATATCAAATATCCCCTCCTCACGCTTCAATATATCACCGCTACTACCACACTCCTACCCCACCCGGCCACCTCCATTTCACCTCCTATAAAATTTGCATAAATTATACATTAATATTTTTAACTTACATATCAAACACAAAAAAATTTGTAAATTACCTACTACATCTTTTAAGAAAATATTTTTTGCCAAATACACTTCAAGATATCTGAAAATTTATAAGGTTGAAGATGAAAATTCAGTTATACACTCCTGGAGTTTAAATATTTTTGTATCCCTGAACTTCATCCAGAAATATTTGAACTTTATACGTATATATAACATCAGATATTTTTCTCTTAAATTAGGTGTGGTCAATCTAATTATAAACACAATTTTTTATTTTTTTTAAAATTAGTATAAATTAAATAATAATATCCACTTTTTATTTTATTTTATTCAAAGACCATAAAATACTTTTTAGGCATTGAATAGTAGCTTCATTGGGCAACAACACTGGCAGAACCCACATGAAAAATATTTTAAGGCCACAAACTAAACTAAGTTGGAGTAAGCCCAAAGAGAGAGAATCAAAATCAGCCACCCAAAAAGGACAAGGAATCAGAGCCACAAACTCACTCTTTCGAATCAATCAAAATAATAGTAAAAAAAATAAGTGATGGATAAGATATTATATTATTATTTAGATATTACTTTATCTGTTCATTTTTATTTATTCAGTATCAATTTAATACATTTGTTAAAAAATAATAAAATAACAATTTAACTATAAGTATATAAAATTAAAGAACATTTGATATATTTGATTTAAGATTATGTTATATGAAAACAGAACAAACAAATTAAAATGGAGAGAGTACTGAAATAGATATATGTATTGTTTCCCTAATATGGATGTATGATTGGTTGGCTGAATATGTTCCACATATAGCAAAAAACAAATCACACTTGGACTTTGGTGTCACTATTTATGAGTGAGATTGAGATATGGTTTCATTAATGGGCCAGCCTGACATTGACACGTGTCATCTCTAAACTTCCATTCACAGCCACAAACAAAAACTCTCTATAACCTTCTTGATGTTTCTATTCCAATTTTTTATTTTATTTATTAAAAAAATATGGAAAATCCATCCTCACTATCCTACGTGGCATACCCCACCCCCAAAATTTTCCTCCCCTTGCATTCTTGTTCTTCTGTTCTTATATTTTCCCTTCATTTTTTTCATCTCCCCTATTTTACAGACCATTGATTTTGGTTTTATTTTTTCCACTTCTCAAAAAGTTTTTTTTTTTTTGGGTTGCAAGAGAAGTGAAGCTAAAATACCCATCTTTTTGTGGTCTAACTTTAATTTTTTTTCAAGATTTTTTTTTTGCAGCAATGGTGGCAGATGCAGTGGTATGTGGACTTTTCTTATATTTAATTTAGTTTTTTTTTTCAAGATTCATTTTTGGAATATGGGTATTTCTTAATTTGATGTTTTCTTACTATATCTGGAAGTAGACTTTGTTTGTTAAATATATGAAGCAGCTGAAGTTTTGCTGATTTTATCATTATTTTGTTAGATTTAAAGGTGCATCTGTATGTTAAGCTACAATAATTTTCTGTTTGTTTGAGTATTTGGAACTTATTATGTTTCTAGAAACAGTAAATTTAGTTAAATGGTAGGGAAAGTGCTATGGAGGATAGGTCATATGTCAACATAGTTGCCTAATTGGTTTGTTTTGACAGATGGTAGTTATTATCTCTGAAAGTCATCTTTAGACTTGACTTTCTGAGATAATAAAATCTGAGTCTAGCTAATTTAAATCTCGAAGTAAAACCTAATTATCATTTACTCAAAAAGAAGACACCATTGATTCATTATTCACGTTTTCTAATGTGATGTGAGGATATCTATTCTCGGTTTTGATCTGGTTGAGACGTCTCTTTAGTGGCATTGGACATGTAATTCGGCTAATGTTGAAATAATTTGTTTGATGATAGGGTATACATTGCTGCCAATATACTCTTTTACATCATGACACGATGCTATACATGATGCCGGGGGTGGATGCAGCTATTTAGCTGTGGGTTCATATGAACTCTGTATTTTCGATGCGGATGATAGATTTATGTGTAAAAAATCCCCTAGAATTGCAATAAGTAGTAGATCTGAACTCATAGTTCTTTTAAAACACAATGAGTTCAACAACAACAGCAACAAACCCAGTGTAACCCCTAAACACAATGAGTTCAATACTAAGAATTTTAAAGGTTGAAACCAAAAGTATATATCTTGTATCTGCCTTTGTATGAAGCGCGATAACCTAGCTAAACTGAAATAGAGACATTGTTAGCCTACGGATTAGCGGAACAACACAGATATTTGGATAACATACTTGAATTGTTGTAACCAATGGTCATTCAAACTCAAAGAATGTAGCACTAAGATCAAATGGATAATCAGAAACATGCTACTTGAGGGCATCTATTAAGGAAGAGGGACAATATCTTTGGTATCATAATTGTTATTTTTGTCGTTGACAGTTAAACTTAGTCTAAGCTTCTCAAAAGTCAAAGTTAATGAACAATGATTCTAGGGTTCTAAGTTATAGCAGAGGTGGAGCTAGGATTTTGAGTTTATGGATTCTAGATTCTAAAAAAGAAAGTTATTGGGTTCTTGACAAATTGTTTAGACATATTAAGTGAATTTTTTTGACACAAATATAGAGTTTAAGCTAAAGCTACTGGGTTTTACCGAACCCATAATCAAGGTGCTAGCTCTGCCCCTAATTTATAGTCCCCTTGGGAAGTGTGTCATAAAACTCCTTGCCTTCAAATAACTGAATATATTGCCAATTTGAGGCTATGGTTTAACAGTCCAGTGAGTGGGAAAATCCTTAAGGCCAAGCTTGAGACCACAAATTCAATTTCGAGTCTTGAATCCTGCAGCTTCTGCCTTGTGAGTCCATGGCTTCAAGAAGCTTGAAGCTATGCTTCAGTCTCATTTCTTCCAACTTGGCTACTTAGTTATCCTTTTCCAATGACGTCAAGCACATGGAAGTAAATTTACGAAACCTTTCCAACTCTTTCAGTTTTTCCTTCTCGTGTGCTCCTTGGGATGCTATCGGTGGTAGTAGTTGTTCTTTTATCGCTCTGTCTGGTTTTAAAAACAATACTACTATTAATTATGTTTGGGGAGAAAAGGTAAACTATCAGTTGTCAAAGTTCATAGGGCTTATAGAAATGGGCGTGAAAATATAGAATGTTAGCACCACAGAGCAGTTGATGTTAATTGGAATCATAAGCACGATTTAATGAGAGCGATTTGAGCTAGAATTCTGTCTGCTGAATAGGGAGGAAGCCTGTGCCCTGGGTTTTCTTTGTGGCACTTTATTTCATTTTAATTGAGTTTACTTGGATTATATTCTTATGAAGTATGCTTTCTTCACAATTCCACAGAATCAAGTTGAGGGGGCTCAGCAAGGTGCCTCATCCATGATTAGCTCAAAGTTGGAAACTGTGGCTACTCAGGGAAAGGCCCCGACTTGTCTTGCCAATGAAAATGTGCTTAAGGTCAACATCCCTCCCATGAATGTATTCCAAGTTAGTTTCCTTCAGTTCATTTGAGATAGGTAAGATAGCATATAGCTCGATTGGTGCTTAATTGAATCACTTAATCTCATGTGCAACAGGCTAGGAAGCCTTATACCATTACAAAACAGAGAGAGAAATGGACAGAGGAAGAACACCAGAGATTTCTTGAGGCCTTAAAGTTGTATGGCCGTGCTTGGCGCCAAATAGAAGGTAAGTGTGGTATAAGGTTGTTCGTTCCCGATAAAAGGTCCATTCTTCTTCTGACCCCCCCTCCCATTTATGTGGTTCAATCTAAATAGAAGTTTCTAACATGTCTCTTTAATCATGCAGAATATGTTGGAAGCAAAACTGCAATTCAGATTCGTAGTCATGCGCAGAAGTTTTTCGCCAAGGTTGGTCCCTAGATTGTGACCAATTATAGGAAGTTTGCTTGATTCTCTATCCTGTCCGAATTAAGGCAGAGATGCCTGGGTAGTCAGTGGCTAAAGCATTGAATTTTTAATCTACATTTTAGATTGCTCGAGATTCAGGGGATGATGGTGATGAATCGCTAAATGCGATTGACATACCTCCTCCTCGGCCAAAGAAGAAACCTCTGCATCCATACCCTCGCAAGATAGCTGATTCTTCTGTAGCTAACAAGGCAGTTTCAGGTCAGCTTGAAAGGTCTCCTTCCCCAAATGCATCAGGAAGGGACAGTTGTTCTCCAGATTCAGTTTTGCCAGCAATTGGTTTAGGTGCTGCTGAATATTCAGTTGCTGAGCAGCAGAACTCTCGCTTTTCACCAGTCTCTTGTACTACAGATGCACACACTGCAAATGTAATTTCTGCGGAGAATGATGATGAAAGTATGAGCTCAAACTCCAACACCGTGGAGGAAATCCATGTTGCATTAAAACCAGTAGCTGCTAGTACCAGCCCGATTACCAATTCTGAGTTCATGGTATTTCTTCATTAAGTTTGATCCATCTGCTTTGCAGTGCTATTTAAGCTGTACACTTATGACTTACCTCAGGTGTGTATGTGCCTTTTTTCAGGAATGTGATATAGTTCATATGGAGAATTCGTGTAATGGTGAAAAGCTAGCTGTTGAACCACCTTCAGCAAGTATCAAGCTGTTTGGAAAGACGGTTTTCGTACCAGATGCCAATAACCTTGCTCCGCCAGCTCTATACAACGCAGAAAAGGAAATCGAGATCAGCAATGAAGATGTACTTCATGCATTCCAAGCTAACCAAGCAAATTCACCGTTTATACTTGCCATGTTTCCAGGGAATATGATTCCACCAGCTTCTTGGTTGTCACAAAACATGCTTGAAAACAATCCTGAGAGTACTGCAGCCTTCCCTGCAGCTACAATTTCTTGGTGGTCCTGGTACCAAGATCTCATATATCGATCTATCTCATCGTGTGGCCAAACAGCCATGGAGACTGCTGCTCATTGTCAGAGACCAAAAGATGAAGAACCTCAAAGAGAGGGATCATCGACTGGTTCAAGCATTGGCTCAGCTAGTGAAGTTGACGATGGAAACAGGAGTTCTGAAACAGTTGAGTCCAAATGTACAACCAAGAGCAAGGGATTTGTACCATACAAAAGATGTTTAGCAGAGAGGGATGGCAAGTCATCAGGAGCTGTTTTAGAAGAGAGAGAATCTCAAAGGGTCCGCGTGTGTTCATAGCACTTTTTTGGTACAGTTTCCTCCTGACCAGCCAGAAGTTCTGGTGTTCTGCACAGCATTTCTATTTTATTAACCAATGGCTGTTTAGGAGTATTAGGTCTGCAGATAATCTAATTCAGGAGGTCCGCGACACTCTTCAACTTTTTAGCTTTGTCAACATTCTTTTGGTTTCCTTTCATATTTTTCAGCTGAGTTTGCAGCCAAAAAACACGCAGCTGCAATTTTTCCTATCAACTGATCGTGCAGCAGTTGTTCTGTATCATACTCATTGTAACTTTCTTCAGAGTGTTTCAACTCTCTAATGATGCCACTTTTATGTTATCTAAATACAACCAAATAACTCTTGTTTCGTTTTTTACTTTGGTATTGTTTTTCTCTATACTTGAAAGAATGTTTGTCAAGAAATCACAGCTGTATAAACCTTTCATGTTCATTGATCTTCAGAGTTAAATTAGATCAGATAGATAAGCTTAACATTTTTAAATTAAAATTAAGATATCTTAAAACTATACGAAAAGTATTACTCTCTCCGTCCCACCATTTGACTTGGCACGGTATTTAAGAAAAAAAGAAGACTTTTTGAAACTTGTGGTCTAAAATAATTCTTAAATATTTGTGCGGTTGAAAATCATTTCATTAAGGGTAAAAGGGGTATTCTAAAGTTAAATTATTTCTAATTATGGTAAGGTGACATTCTTTTTGGAACGGACTAAAAAGGAAAGGGTGCCACATAAAATGGGACGGAGGGAGTATAAGTTGCAATTTGATTGGCTCATATCAATAGTAAGTGAAAAGATATATTTTATTGGTCAAAGTTTTTTGATTCTCAAGAAACGAAACATGAAAAGTATTTTGGTGGGGCAGAGAGTTTACACAGTGAAATAACATCCCAATATCCTGTTTAGCTAAACAGTACAATGAGCAACACCACAACTATAAAAGCACACATGCGCCAGAAGAAGAAGATATTTTTAATTCAGGGAATGGTAGACATGAATTGAAGAAAAATATCAGGGTTCAAAGCATATGATTTATGTTGTGAATGAAGTGACATTCACAAATATATATATTACTCTTATTTAGAAATGAGACTTAGAAGGACTAACACTGCATTATTACTCTTGTACAACATGCATAGAATTTTGTACATTAACTTTTGACTGCATTAAATTAGTTGTACAACGTGCAAAAAGAATTGTACATTAACTTTTATAAATGACAATTACAAGGACTAACATTGCAATTATTATTATTACTCATTACTTACAAGGACTAATATTGCAATTATTATTATTACTCATTACTCCTTATTAGAATTATTATTATTATTACTCAATTTACTCCTTATTAGAAGTGAAACTTTAGAGGACGAACACGGCACTACCAAGTTGTACACAAAGCATTTCAAATTGTACTATAAACTTAATTGTGTCTCATTAATTGTACACGTGTCTTTGTACATATACAACAACCCACATGAAGAATTACTTTTCTGACTTTTTTCCTCAGTTTCTCTCTATATATTTGTTTTTTTTTCCTTTTTTTCTACTTTCCATTCTCCCCTTTTACTCTCTCTTTAGTTAATCTTTGATATTAAATTTTTTATAGATCTTTAAAATATTTTGAATTATTAATTATTGTGACTTACAATACTTTGATATTTACGTAGTTTACAAATATATAAATTTCATTTTAAAAAAATTGAAGATACCATGCGCAAATTTTCGGTCAAACTTAAACTATTTGATTCTTGAAAAATAAAAAGTGTCACATAAAATGGAACAGACGGAGGATAACTCTCAATTAAATTTATTTCAGTTTTTATTTTCCATTTTTAACATAATTTTTCAAGTTGGATTTCGAGGAATTGTATTGTAGACCCATTTACATTTTACCCTTTTGTTTTAAATTCAAAACAACCCTAAAAAACAAATGGTGATTACAGACAACAAAATTTCAATAATAAAGAAATTTGAATGATAAATTCTTCACTATCAGATGACAAAATTTGAAAACCATTAAAAAGAAAAAATGTATAACCATACAAAGATTTAAATAAAAACTAGAAAGCAATGGAAGAAAT
Organism: Solanum gracilifrons; assembly: GCA_029582605.1. Classification (NCBI taxonomy): domain Eukaryota; kingdom Viridiplantae; phylum Streptophyta; class Magnoliopsida; order Solanales; family Solanaceae; genus Solanum; species Solanum gracilifrons. Next base: position 12,820 of record JAJOOH010072828.1, read on the forward strand.
CAGTGGTAGGCAAATCAAGAAAATAAAATTTGCCTAAATAGTAGACGTGGTTTGATGAGAAAGAACTATAGTACAAGTATTTATACAAAAGTAAAAGATATTGAATAGCCAATCAGATTGGACCAAGTTTATAGACGCGTGGGGACTTAACACAATTTTTAAATTGGTTCACGG
>JAJOOH010072830.1:0-21762 GCA_029582605.1 Solanum gracilifrons
CAGGCAGTCACATAGCCTTCTTAGGCATCAACATAGCTTATAGACAACTCATAGCCCTCTTAGGCAACAACATGGCCCTGTAGGAAGCACATAACCTTTTTAGGCGTCAATATATATCCCTGTAGGCAACTCATAGCCCTTCTAGGCATCAATATAGCCCCGTAGGCAACTCATAGCCCTTTTAGGCATCCATATAGCCCTGTAGGCAGAACATAACCCTGCTAGGTATAGATCACATTCGTGCAGCTAACAACAATAGCCCAAAGGCAACAATAACAATCCAACAGCTAAAAGTGAGTAATTTAGTTATAGGCAACCTATACAAATACCCTCTAAGTCGTGTCCCACATACGAATGTTACTACTGAATAAGAATCCCGATAAGAGAGGATTATATGCACTCGAGCAGCCAACAATCAACAATAATGGCTATAAGTATAACAACTCAATTACATTGCTCCTAATCTTTAAGGAAACATGCCATAGGAAGAGAATAGCCTTAACATACCTTTTTCGCTAAATTCACATGGCCCAAAGACTTTAACTCATAACTCCCTCGATACTACAACAAGGTAGGACCATAATCAACACATAAAATAAAAGATACCATGACAATACAATAAAATATATGTATTTCCATCGCAAATTGTTATTTGCTGCTTATAAAAGCTAGAGTCGATGAAAGAAGGGTCTTACCTCAATCTTAGGTTCATAATTAACCTCAAAACCTTCAAATATATTCAAACCCCTGCTGTCCCAACTCTAAAATGTGATATGCTACGCAATCGATAAAACAAATTATACCACGATAATGAGCCCAACGCGTAGAACAACTTTCGTCAAGGACTTACGTCGAGAAAATTTATATTTCACTTGATCCTAAAAATGGGTTTCTATGTTTTATCTGTATATTTAGCTTAAAATGAAGAAAAAACTCGAAGAATAAGATATATACAACTTTCCACCGACCAAGGGCCCCACCTCACGTGCCTGCTTGCGCAGTCCCTTAAAAATGCGAATATCTATCTATTCTAAAGTTGTATGAATGAACGGTTTGATGCGTTGGAAACTAGACTCGTAGACGTTCGATTTCATAGTTTGCAGGGACCATAACTCTTAATAGATTGGGAGAAAACGTCTGAGACATTTGACCCAAATTTCAGACAAATCTGTAAAAAGGAATTTACGGTAACTTTCGCCAACTTTTATTTTGCCACTTACCTAGCTTCAAACTTTGAAATACAACACTTGAACACTTAAAATATCACATAACATATCATTTTTAATTTATTACTCACCCTCTTTGTCTTTCCACGAAGATACGAGTTAATTTAGACGTTTTGAAAAGTCGGGGTGTTACAGATAAGACTAATGTATGATAAGTATGAGAATGGTTATCCAGAGGTAGTACTTAGTGTAGGTAGGACTATGGATCCTACCTATGCATTGCACAAGTAGAACCTAGGGTTACTTATGTGATTACTCTATTATCATGCAATGACCTTGATATTGACCATGCATGAGTATTGTTTAGTAATGAGTGATATATACATTATGAATATGTTTAAAGATTATGATTATGGTGATGTTATTATCCTTTGTGCTTTGATGAACTATATGTGAGATGTTTATGACTTATGTTCTCCAACTCTTTTAAAGAATGATGTTCAAAAGTGCATAAAGCATGGTTTCAACTAAATGTCCCTTTTAAGTATGTTTTAATGGTTTTTTTATGCATGGCTTCCATACTTAGTACGTGTGTTGTACTAACCCATATTTCTTCTACATTTTTACCAAGTGTAGGGTTTGGTGATGTGATGTCTTATGCTTGGAAGTTAGGTTTCTAAGGAGCTTGGGAATGAAGACTTGGGGAGTCCTCATAGTTTCGAGGATGAACCTACCTCGTACATTTATGGTATTATGTCTTTATGTTTTATGTCTTTAGACTTATGTAAGGGCAGTGTCCCTAAGTTGTTATGAAAGAGTTGTTATTCTAAATGTTATAGATGGTTTGAGACATAGTGTCATAGACTATCTCTTATTTTATGAAGACTTCGATTGTAAAGAAAAGTTTTAAATTTTCTGCTATTTTCATATGCTTTAATGTTCATGATATGCTAAGGGCTTGTATACGACCTCTGAGAGGTCGAGTACGCCATCTTACGACTAGGGGGTGCTCTCGGGTCATTACAACTAAGTTCTCTAAGTCTTAATGACTAAATGTATGAAAGTCTTCTAAATGCATGAATGTGTCCTAAATGAACCTAACGAAGAATGTTGGCTTAAATGGTTAGATGTAAAGATGCATGCTATACTTGGATTGTAATATGAGTTACTTCCTTGTCATGACATATTGTATATGAATGTGCCTTGTCTATGGTGACTTTAAAGGAGTACTTATTGTGAGTAGTAGTATGGGATGCTACTTGCACATTGCACAAGTATGACTTAGAGTTGTCTTAGATGTTGGTCTTAATGTGATGGTGTGACTTATGTATTGTTTATGTCTCCTATATGCTTTATTGTGTAAAGGTGAAAAGGATGAATGGTAAGTTCACTTATGGTGACCTTAAGGTGGCGCCTTAGTGTGGGTGGTGGTATGAGATGATATCCATACATTGCACAAGGTATAGCTTGAGGGTTACTTGATGTGAAGGTTTAAGGTAAAGGTCAAGGTTTATATGTTGATCTTGTTCAAATGTGAAAATGTGACTTGTATGTTGGCTGTGAGTCTGTGACTAATATTATGCCTCTTTTATCAATGTTCATGAAGTTTAACTAAATTGGCATAAAAACATGACTTTCAAGTAAATGTCCTTTTTAAGCATGTTTTTGCATGGTCATCATACTTAGTACATCTAATGTGCTAACCCCATTCTTCCCATTTTCTTACTAAAGTGTAGGGCTTGGAGATGTTGGTGTTCTATGCTTGATGGATAGGTTTCTAAGGTGATTGAAGATGAAGACTTGGTGAGTCCTCATAGTTTCGAAGTCAAAACCCATTATGTTCCTTTTATGTCTTTTAGTTTTTGTTAAAGCTTTTGTATGGGATAAGTCCCAGTTTTGTATTCAAAGTATTAGATGGTTTGAGACATAGTATATAAAGTCTAGAAAGTCTTCCGATTGCTTTTTAATGGAAATGTCTTCGATTGTAAAGAAAGTTTTAAATTCTTCTCTATTTTCCTATGTTCTTATGTTCAAGAATGCTATGAGGTTTGTATAAGACCCCTTCGGGGTCGAGTATGCCGTGTTGCATCCGGGTTGTACCCTCGGGTCGTGATAATGCCTAGCACTGAATGGATATTGTAATATGATGGAAGTTTTTACCTAGTTTAGTTCGGCTTCCGAGATGGGAACTCTCACAAGTAGAGTCTGGGCTTCCCCTTAAAGTATATCTCATGAGATGAAGTCCCTCACAAGTTGAGTCCGGATTTCCTAGTAGAATCTATGTATCCCTTAATTGTGTGCCTTGTAGAAAGTTAGCTAGTGGGTCCAACTAAGCTAACAAACCGGTTCTACCCTAGGCAAGTAGACCATCCCTTCTCGGTGTGGGTAACATCGGAGGGGATCATGTGAAAGCTCAAGTGGTCCCATGTCGGTTAACGCTATTTTCCCAATTAGTACAAGATTATTATGGAACTAAGAAATATTTAAAGAAGTATCTCAAAGTGTTTCAAGTTAATAATGAACTAATACATGCTTAAAGAAGTATTTCCAAGTGTTCAAACCTAATGTACTTAGATATGCTTGAGAAAGTATTTCATAGTGTTCAAAAGTAAAGACAAGGGGCTAAGATGTGCTTAAAGAAGTATCTCCTAGAGTTCCAAGGTCTTAAAGGGATGGACTAGTCCAAATCAAGAAGTAGGGGTATGGGGACCTAAAAGTGGTACTTAGCATGGGTAGGATTATGGGGTGTTATTCATGCATTGCACAAGTATGACTTAAGGTTATCCAAGAAAGTGTTCTCTTATATGATGTATGTTTAGATAAGATTGTGCTATAATTGATTTCCTTGTTATGCTTGACTAAAGAGGAGAGATTCCCTTGGTTATGAGAAGTAAGTTAAGGATGAGATCAAAGATGGCAAGTATGTATGATGGCCTAAGGTGGTACTTAGTGTGAGTGGGATTATGGGGTCTTACTCATACATTGCACAAGTATGACTTGAAGCTACTTATGAAAGTATAAAACTTGACTATGTATATGGACTATGTTTATGATGACCAAAAGGGATACTTAGATTGGATGTGATTATGGTGTCTTATCCATGCCTTGCACAATTATGCTTTTAGGTTACTTGAGAAGTAGTTCTCTTATTATATGAATGACTAAAGAGTTGAATAATGCTTATGTTGGAAACTTTGCTTATGCTTATGATTATGATATTGTCTCTTATGTTTATAGTTTATGTTTCATGAAGTATTTCTTATGCTTATGGATTATGTCTTATGTTGACTAACCCTTATGATGTTATGCTAGCTATAATATTTAGTACTTTTATACTAACGCATATTTTGCCTACATTCTCATCAAATGTAGGGTTCGGTGATTTGAATTCCATTTTTGAGGATAGGTTTTTTTAGGAGTAACGAGTTGAAGATTTGGTGAGTCATCATAGCTTCGAGGACAAAGCCATTATTTCCTTTATGTCTTCTATTTTCATGTTTTGAGACTATTGTAAGGGATGTGACCCAAGAGTATTCAAAGTTGTGTTAGATGGTTTTGAGACAAAACTGTAGTAAGACTTCCACTTGCTTTTATAAAAGACTTCGATTGTATGGATAATTTTTTTAAAAAAAAATTCCGTACTTTTCTATTATCTTATGTTATGATATGCTAAGGGCTTGTTGAGACCCTTTTAGGGTCAAGTACGCTATGTTACATCTAGGGTGTACACCTGAGTCATGACAAACTTGGTAATCAAATCTCAAGGTTTAGAATGGTTCTAGGATTATCTCAAACCACGTCTAGTAGAGTTATGTTCATAAATGTGAAGAGTGCCACATCTATAAAATAGGTGGCTATTGGATGTTTAGGAAACTTCACTTCTTCATTCTCTAAGTCGTGCCATAGAGTTTGGCTCTAGTAGGTCCGTCTTTTAATTTGTTCCTGTTGGCTTTCGGGGTATGGCTAATACAAGGGTAAATGCTAGGAGAGATGAGGAAGGAAATGTGGAGCAAGAGGTTCCTCTCTAAGTTCCACACCTAGCTTCTCCTCAAGCTCCAATTGATCATTCGGATATGTCAAATGCGGAGATTAGGTCAACTCTCTAAATGTTGGCCCAAGCTTTGACTACCCAAGCTCAAATTGTGACAGCTCAAGTCAATAGAGGGATGGTAGCTCTGGTGAACCCTAATTTGAATTCTGCAGCTTTAAGAGTGAGAGAGTTTTTGAGGATGAACCCTCTGGAGTTCTATGTCTCCAAAGTAGAGGAAGATCCTCAAGATTTTATAGATGAGGGGTATAAGGTGTTTGCTATCATGGGGCTGACTTCGATAGAGAAAGTGGAGTTAGCCACATATAAATTGAGAGATGTAGCACAAATATGGTATGAACAATGGAAAGGACAATAGGCCGGTAGAAGAGGGCCCAATGGAGTGGGAAAGGTTTAAAGAAGCATTCCTTGATAAGTTCTTTTCCCGAAAGTTGAGGGAAGATAAAGTGGAAGAGTTTATTAACCTTAGACAAGGTAGCATGAGTGTTAAGGAGTATGCCTTTAAATTTACCCTACTATCCAAGTATGCTCCATCAATGGTGGTGGATCCAAGAGATAGGATGAGTAGGTTCTTGACGGGTGTATTCGACTTGGTTGAAGAAGAATGTCGTACGGGGATGCTCTTTCATGACATCGATGTCTCTAGGCTTATGGTGTATGCTCAACAAATTGAGGAGTCAAAACTTAGGAAGAAGAATAAGGAGGCAAAAAGGGCTAGGACCGGTGATGGGAACTTCTCCAATGCTAAGTGTGATGGACAAGGTAGACATAAGTCTAATCCAAGGTATTCCGATCAAGATTCTTCCAACATCCCTAAGTTTGACCAAGAGAAAGGTAGTGGGTCTCCATTTCCTAAGCCTACTTGCACCAAGTATGGGAGGAGTCATTATAGTATGTGCCTAGCTAGCATGGAGGGTTGTTATGGGTGTGGAAAGAGTGGGCACAAAATGAGAGATTGCCCGGTTCTTAAGACGAAGGGGAGAGAGAATAAGCAAGTTGCCACTAGTGGTCCGGATGAGAGTGCTCAAAAAAGGAACATGTTCTATATCCTCCAAGTTAAAAATGATCAAGAGTGATATCCTTATGTTGCTACCGGTATGTGTTTTATGATTTAGTAAATTCCTGTATTGTTTGGTCTTTTGTGACTTGAGATGTTAGGATTACTCCCAAGGGGGATATAGCGTGCCTAGGTGCCTAGATGTTAGGTGTTTGTATAAGATTAGTCCCAAGTGGGAGATGGCGTGCCTAGATAGCAAGGTCATTGTGTATTTATGTGTTGCCATAATGTCTTTATATGGATTTCCATGAAATAGTTTAGATCTTGGTAGAAATGACTTATATGTATTGTTTTACCTCATGTTGTGGTGCATTGAGTAAGAAAGATTTCTCCTTGAATAAATGTTTTTGAGAGTAAATCGCATATTTGGCTCCATGAGTGTGTGTTGAGCATATTTAGCTTGGAGGTGGTAGTTCCTCCTTGTATATGAGTAAATATAGAATTCCATGCATTTTGGGTTGCTAGATATTGTTTCTACTCTCTTATGTTGCATTGAATATGTTTATCTTGTAGTTGAAGTTTTCCTTTGTGGTTGTGCACATTTAGATGAGTTGCATGGATGATGGGCTGCTAGTCTAGAGTCATTTCCTTTAAGAAGTGATTAGAATCATCATTCGAGGACGAATGTTCCCAAGGGGGAGATATTGTAACACCCCGTCGCTTAGGTGACCACCTAGGGTTTAGTTGAGGGCTACAAGAGTCAAGGCTAAAAGGCAAGTGCCAAGGGAAAGGGGCAAAGCCTAAGCCAAAAGGCCAAGGCTACCCCACCCTTGGCAAGCACTGCCCCAACTTCACGGCCACTACCACGACCAGTGGTCTTGACCACGGTTCGTGGGAGGCCTCATGAAGGTGCCTTAGCCTTGTGGGAGGAAAGTCCCTCAGGCCATGCCACTAGACCATGGACTACGGGCCACTTCACGGTCAGTGGTGAACACCACGACCCGTGGGAAGGCTCGTGGTCATGCCATGAACTTTTAGAGGCCAATCCAAGTTGCCTAGCTAATTGTCCAAGGAACACGAGCAGGACCATGGTCAGTGGTGAGGACCACGACCCGTGGTGCCTCTCGTGAAGCCTGGATAGTAGGCTGCCAAGTGGAGGAGTATTTAGGAAATTCTAAATTAGGTGGTTAGTGAATGGGGTCGTTTTACCTAGTCTTAAAACACCTATATAAACTATATTAAGTCATTAACCACCCCAACTAAGTCATTAATTCCAAAACCCCAAATGATCCCAAAGTTCTTCCTCTCAAAAAAATTCTCTCTCTAGAAAACCCAAGAAGAAGAAGAGAGATTACACCTCCCTAAAGAAGTATAAGCGATCGTTATCAAGTAAAGAACCCAACTTGGAGGTTGGGGTCGATCCTACGAGGAATATGGTTTAGACTTAAACTTAACTTACAATTATATTCGTTTAGTCAACTTATTTCCAAAACAAGTAAGTGAAGGGGGGGAGGGGGGGGGGGGTTGTGTAACAAATAACTGATTGTAGTTCAGAGAACAAGTGAGCAAGATTTGAACTTTAGTTGTTATCAATGAGAGAAAGTAACTAGGGTGTATGTGTTCCACATAAGCTCATAACGCGGTAATCCTAGTAATAGTAATCTTTTTCTAATGTATCACATGCAAAGTGGTAAGTTATGTATCTCTATGTCCTTGGTCCGACAAATAGAGAATTTCACCCCACACCTTGGTCCGGCGACGTGTGTATAATTTACTAAACCTTAACTTTACGTCATATTAGACATCACATCCATGTATGACTTAGTTTTCACCCTCGCACCAATAGACATTAGACTATTAGATAGTATCACACTAAATCTATGTTGATAATTCTTTTCTTATTAACTACCTCCTTGGTCCGACAAGTAGTACACAACTCTTAAGTGAAATGTATTAAAAATACCGTAAACTCACGGTATAACACCCTCAACTTAAATTCGTTGTTTGTCCTCAAGCGACACACTGAGACTCTAAATGACACTTGTATAGAAGCAAATATTCAACCATAAGTAATCACATGGCTTTCTATCCTGACTCCCTTTTCGAGTGCAAATCTTTTCTCTTAGACTCAACAAGCTAACTCATGCAGATCAAGATATGACAAAGATCGACCAATAGACCTAGAAATACACTTTTTCACTATCACCAAGGTACCAACTTTCCGACAATGTAACTAGTGCCCTTACTTCAAACGAAATCCCTTTTTTTCACACAATGATTATGATTTTAAGTACAAGGATTCATTCAATACTCACGCTCAAAAGTAACTTCAAGTACATTTAGTGCTCAATGCCATAGGCTTGCCCTTATTTTCACTGCTTAGACTCTCCAAACTAGTTGCTAGGATCACTATAGGACTTTCTTAGCTTGTAACGTAGGCTCAAGGTCAGGTGTGGTACATTTGGGTACTTTTTAGTGACTTTCTGCCCTCCTTGACATTACATTGGCTATTTACCTCTTCTTTGACCTATTTTTGGCATCTTTTCATTTCACTTTCTTTCCCTTAACTCTTTGCAACATGGATGTGACCTTTGACTTTATGACTCTTATTTCTTACTTTATTCTTTTTCTTTCAATTCATTTTTCTTTTATTGCTTTCAACACTTTTCTTTTGCTTCTTTTTGCACAAAGTCACATCCTCTTTCTTTTTCTCCTTTCAACACACAACTCTTTTCATGCCTTTTTTCATTGGGTTTCCTCTTTCATAGCCACCCTTAACTTATGCATTTTATATTAGTTGAGGTGCACAATGTCCGATGTCGGACTAGGGCCAAGATAGAGGTAACTTTTGGCTTAGCCACCCTCAACTTAGGCTTTTGGCCTAAGTCAAGGTGCACATGTCCAAGGAGGGGCCGGGGCCGGGGCCAAGACAATATTTTAAAGGAAGGTGAGTTAGGTGAATCAAACGAAATGGTCAATTTTAGGCTCAAACATTTGGATCAAAAGGGAATAATGCTACCATTTGGTTAGATCATTTTAGGCTTAAGTGGACTAATTTAAACAATGGCCTATGATCACTTTCCAACTTCTAGCCTAGATTATCCTAGCAAGACCAACGAGGCAAGTTATATATTGGCACATAACTGTCTGAACATTCAACTATCCTCACACACTCTTGGCACCTTGTTTCATTATCAGATTATCAGATCACCCAGTTCAAGTTTTTAGCTTAAGTCATGAGGTCAAATCGGTTGTTATCATGTCACATTCAGAGCCAACACATTTAACTCATTCTAGCCTATAGATTTTAGCACATATCACAAGTTTGGACGAGTATCATTTTTCATTCTTAATTATGCCATCATGCTTTATTCTTTCTCAATATTCTACACATACAATCCTAACACATGCCGGTTCAACAAAAATTAAAATAGTCTCTTGGGGAAAATGAACACAGGCAAGAAAAACCCAAGAGAGGATTCTGAGTTGCGTTACTTAGACTACACCCTATCACTCACAATTTGTTTACCCCATCCCTAACAAAATAGAGTGCAATTGTCCCCAATGCACAAAAAGTAAAGAATAAAGGATCGGGTGAAGCAAACATGTGGCGCATAGCTCCGAAGACCTATCAGCAAGCGGGTGGGTCCGATTTCCCAGAGCCTGCTAGATCAACAGTTGGGTCACCCTCATTAGTTCCCACATCAATTGTCACAGCACCATCAGTAGTGCTATCAGCCACTCTCACCGCACCATCAGTGGTGCTCACACTGCTCGAGGCACCAACACCAACCTCCCTAGCCCACGGCTAGCGTGTTTACTCATCAGCTATAGATTCCCTCCGAGCATCCTCAAAATGCCCGCACTCCCTCTTGCGAGCTCTCTTACCCTCAGTGTCCTCAGAAACCCGACTAGAGTAGGGGCATTTCCCAGCACGATGGGAAGAGGGAGGTTGAGGAATCTCATCCCCGAATAGAGCATCTAACACCGTATCATCAACTGGTGTAGTGGGGGATAACTCGGACTCAGTCTCTGGTGGAGCTAGGAGAATACCAAGATCAGCCCAAAGACTGGCTAACTCCTTCCAAAAGGTAGAAACATCGGTGGAGGGGGCTGCCTGCTCCAAGACACGCAGCTCAAAAGCATTAAGGTGTTAGTGGACTACCAGAACCCTACGGTCCATCATCTGCTCCATTCGTTGTTCCACCCTAGTCGCAGACTCCGCAATCGCCCGCTGCATCCACTACATCACATGTTGCAGTAATGTGGTCATCTGAGCCTCTAACTTATGGACTCGAGCTAAGGGCACTGTGGCAGATCCTGAAGAGAGGGTGGCTCTGGAGGAGCTCGGGGCCTGACTGGCTGCCGAAGAATGGGAAGACGGAGCATCCTCAGTGGGGGATGGAGGGCAGGATCATCAACCTGTATCTGCTCCACATCAATCACTAAATTTTCTCCTATTAGAGACACCTCGACCTGCAGCTCTCTGCGTAGTGCCGCCACATTCCCCTAGTCTCAAATCAGGCATATATCCAGGGTCTTAATCTCCTGGATCAACTTATCACAATGCCAGATCATCACTCTAGAATCCCTTTACAACTGAAAGATGAGGCACGAAAAGGGGTAAGTGGTGGTGGCCTTGAAGGCCCTCTCATGAATCTCTGCAATGATCTTGCGGGCAAAATCCATCTCAAAACCAGTAACTAGGGCTGCCACCGTGACTGTACGGTCCCAAGTAAGAACATTGTCTACCTGCGTAGGAGACACCTTGTTACGCACCAATATCCAAAAGAATTTGGACACAAAAGTCAAAGTGGCCTTTCTTATGCCTCCATTCGGGTTGCTGACCCACTCGGCGCACTCTCTGTCTGTGGCAAGGTGACGGGCCAACCAGTGCAATAAACTTTCCCTCTGCTCCGCATTCCTCTGGAATACCCTGCTCCTCATTATGTCCCAATGATAATCAAACTCGACCGTATTGATAGCTAGAGTATAGCCCGGGCCATAGAGGAATATATGAATAGTAGCCTCGGATATGTCAATCGAGAACCCATGAAACAGTGTAGCCTTTAGTAGAGGCTGGGCAGCAGGCTTGGCCCATTTTTCAATCGAACCTCAGAGGGTCGCTGTGTAGGAAGCATAGAACTCCCTCACGATCTCCTCACTATATGACCCTGGGCTACGGGCCATCCACTCACACCGGTGCCTCTGAAATAGTGCCTGAATGTCAGGCATAGTATGAAGATACATGTGAAAACCCAACGCTCCTCGGTAAATAATCGAGCTATACACTCTTTCTCATTTATCATCCTGGAGTCTCGGTATATCTACCACTAACCATCTACACACCACCTGTTTGGCACTTCTGCGACTGAGGCATGATCGGTGTTCAGTGGCACTGGAATGTTCTCTGCACTAGTCGCCTTATCAGACGAGGCAATCCTCCCAGGTTAACTAGAGCCTGATGCGAAGCCGGAAGCAAAGGTGGACTCAAAGCCAGAAGCAGAACCAGCCGGTGAACCGATTAGTGTGTCCTCCTCATCAAATTGGGAGGCAGTGACTACGTTGGGAACCACCTGTTGGGATTGATTTCGGGTAGCATGATGTGCAGTAGGGGATTTTCTCCTAATAGGTGGGACAAAGGCAGAATCCTTCCCCACATCAGAATCTTCATCAATCAGCCGCAATATGGGTGCCACCGATTTGACTTGCCCCTTGGTACTTGAGTCGGAGTTCTCTTGGAAGCCATGGTACCTGTGGAGGCTTATTAGTACCAAAATAAACCAATAACACACTCAAAATAATTTTAGAACAAAGAACGAACCAAAAAATAAATAAAAAATTCAGACAGTAGCTTTAGTGGCCACCTACGATGGATACCTAACCTACGGCCCGTGGGTCCCCTCTGTAGGTCAGAAGGCCCAGAAACTTGGGCTCTGATGGGAACCACAGATGTGCAGAACGGTACGTAGATTGACCTACGAACCGTAGTCCACCTTTGTGGTTCCACACTTAGTGGATTCTTCATGTGCACCAGATCCACAAACCTGATCTACGGTTCATAGGTTGACCTACGATCCGTAGACGAGGTCTCGTGGATCAAATTTGTGCAAGGTATTATACATGCCTCATTTTTAAACTATGTTTTCCAATAATCACCCTAAGTCTAATCATGCATTTTAACATAATTTATGATAGTTTGTGATCCCTAGGATTCCGTTTACATATTATTTCACATTTATTGCATAGAAAACTAGGAACCCTAAGTCAAAACTGCTATTTAGACTATTTTCTCTGATCTATTTGATTACAAAGACAACACAATCACATTCTATCATCCCAAAGGTGTTTCTACTCTAGTTTATCATGCAATTTCATACAATGAGGGAAGCTGGAGGTAATATGTCACGTATTGAGGATATAGTGTAGAAGATGATGAAGAGATTTGATGCAACTGATGAGACTGTGAAGAAATGCAAAATTGCTTGTTAGGTATTGGTCAAAAGGGTAATGCCTATGCAGTGTCGATCAAGCATCTTGAGATATAGATGACTCAGTTGTCTACTATAGTGAACCCACGTCAACCTGGCACAATTCCTAGCAACACCATCCAAAATCCAAAGAATGATGGGCATTGTATGGAAGTCACTACTCGAGGGGGTAAGCAGACCATTGATCCACCAATGCCGTCTGGGGTTGAAGTTAAGGTTAGTAAAGATGATGATGTGATTGAGGTAAATGAAGAGCCCGAGAATGCAATAGAGAAGGAAGTGGAGATAACACAGAAAGTTGTTCCCATGCCTAGACCTCCACCCCCTTTTCCACAGAGATTAGTTAAGAAGATTGAAGATGGCAAATACCGCAAGTTTATTAGTATGTTGAAGCAGCTTTTCATCAATGTGTCGTGAAAGAAGCTTTGGAGAAAATGCCTGGGTATGCAAAGTTTATGAAGGATTTGGAAATTAAAAAGTGGGACGTGAGTTTTGAAGATGATGATAAGTTGCAACATTGTAGTGCTATTGCTACAAGGTCCATTATGCAGAAGAAGGAGGATCCTGGGGCATTCACTATTCCTTGTACCATTAGGTTGCTACATTTTACAAAGGCTTTGTGTGATTTGGGTGCTAGTATCAATATGATACCATTGGCTATTTACAAGAAGTTGGATTTAGGGGATCCAAAACCGATTGCGATGCGACTGTTTATGGCTGATAGAATTGTAAAGAAGCACATTGTTGTGCTCCAAGATATACTAGTGAAAGTGGAGTCTTTTATATTTCCGGCGGATTTTATGATACTGGATTATGATGTTGATTTTGAGGTTCCCATTATCCTTGGGAGACCATTCCTAGCCACTGGGCCTGCCTTAGTTGATATGGACAAAAGGTAGATGAAGTTTCGATTGAACAATGAAGAGGCAACTTTCAACATCTTTAGATCCATGAAGAAGAGTTGTGAGCTCAAATTGGTATCTATGGTGACACATATTGTAGTGAGTGGTTCTGAGGTGCCTATTGAAGAGAGGCTGGGTGTTGATGCACTAGCAGCGGTAATGATAAACTTTAATGGTGATGGTATTGAAGACTATGATGAATTGGTCGCCACACTTGATAGGTTTGAATTCCATTCAAAACCAACACGATTGGAGTTAGACATGAAGAATCGCGACTCTCCACCTGCTAGACCGTTTGTTGAGGAGGCGCCGAAATTGGAGCTTAAGGTTCTACCATCACATTTGAGGTATGTATTCTTAGGGAGAGATGGTACTTTACCGGTCATCACTGTGGCAGATTTGAATATGGCACAAGTTGAGGCATTGGTTTCCGCGTTGAAGAGGTTCAAGCGAGCTATTGGGTGGACTATTGTGGATATTATTGGGATTCCTCCTGGTATTTGTTCTCATAAAATTCAACTCATGCCGGATCACAAGCCTAGTATTGAGCACCAGAGAAGACTAAATCCTCCAATGCAAAAGGTAATTAAAAAGGAAATCATCAAGTGGTTGGATACTGGAGTTATTTATCCCATTGCAAATAGTAGTTGGGTGTGTCATGTTCAGTGTGTGCCCAAGAAAGGTGGGATTACTGTGGTATCTAATGAGAGAAATGAGCTTGTTCCGATGCGGCCCGTGACTGGATGGATAGTCTGCATGGACTACCGAAAATTGAATGATTGGACTGAAAAGGACCACTTCCCTATGTTGTTCATGGATCAAATGTTGGATCGACTTGCTGGTAAGGGTTGGTATTACTTTCTCGATGGTTATTTAAGCTACAATCAGATTTTCATAGCTCCGGAAGACCAAGAGAAAACCACTTTCACTTGCCCTTATGGGACTTTCGCCTTCAAACGGATACCATTTGGTTTGTGTAATGCTCCTGCGACCTTTCAGTGTTGTATGATGTCAACATTTTTTGATATGATGGAGGACACTACTGAGGTCTTTATGGATGATTTCTCTGTGGTAGGTGATTCTTTTGATCGTTGTCTGGACCATTCGGCCGAGGTGCTTAAACGGTATGAAGAGTGCAATCTTGTGCTCAATTGGGAGAAGTGTCACTTCAAGGTGAAAGAAGGGATAGTTTTGGGTAATTTGATTTCTGAGAAGGGTATCGAGGTTGATAGAGCGAAAGTTAAGGTAATAGAAAAGCTTCAACCACCTATCTCTGTTAAAGGTGTTAGAAGTTTTCTAGGGCATGCAAATTTCTATAGGAGGGTCATCAAGGATATCTCCAAAATTGCACATCCATTGTGCAAACTGCTCGAAAAGGAGTATAAGTTTGATTTTGATGATGCTTGTCTAAGAGTAGTTGGAGAGTTGAAGGAGAAGCTAGTTACTGCACCTATCATTATTTCACCGGATTGGGGACAACCGTTTGAGGTAATGTGTGATGCGAGTGGAGTGGTGCTTGGCGTGGTATTGGGACAGAGGCGAGAGAAGATTCGTCATCCTATTTATTATGCTAGCAAAGCTCTAAATGTGACTCAAAAGAACTATACAGTGACTGAACAAGAGCTTCTTACGGTGGTTTTCGCATTCGAGAAATTTCGATCCTACTTACTTGGTACTAAGGTCATTGTGCATACTGACCATTCTGCATTGAGGTATTTGATGGCTAAGAAGGATGCAAAACTGAGGGTTCTTAGATGGGTGTTGTTGCTGCAAGAGTTTGACTTTGTGGTGAAAGATAGAAAGGGGACAGAAAATCAGGTTGCCGATCACTTGTCTAGATTGGAGGAAGAAGCTATGCTCAAGCTTGGGGATAGGGCTGAAATTAATGATGCTTTTCCAAATGAACAGGTATTGGCTGCTTCTTATGATCTGATTCCTTGGTTCATAGACTTTGCTAACTATTTGGCAAGTGATCTGGTGCCATCGGATTTGTCTATTCACCAAAGGAAAAAGTTTATGCATGATGTGAATAAGTTCTTTTGGGATGAATCTTATTTATATAATAGTTGTGCTGATGGGATTATTCGTCACTGTGTGCCCAAGGTCGAGATGTTGAGTATACTATAGGCGTGCCATTCATCGCATGTTGGTGGGAATCATAGTGGTATTTGGACTGCGCGTAAGATTTTGTAGTGTAGGTATTACTCGCCTACCATCCACCAAGATGCTCATGATTTCGCCAAGTCTTGTGACCGTTGCCAAAGAGAAGGAGGAATTTCAAAGAGGCAAGAGCTTCCTATCAATCCTATATTGGTGATAGAGTTGTTTGATGTATGGGGCATTAATTTTATGGCTCCATTTGTGAGTTCACATGAGATGAAGTATATTCTTGTTGCGGTTGATTATGTGTCAAAGTGGGTGGAAGCAATTGCGCTTTCATGAAGGTAAGAGTGTCACCGCATTCTTGAAAAGGAAAATCTTCTCTAGATTGGTACACCTAGGGCGATTATCAGTGATGGAGGTCCCCACCTTTTTAATAAGTTGTTTAAGGCATTACTTGAGAAATATGGCATCCACCATAACGTAGCCACTCCTTACCATCCGCAGTCTACTGGGTAAGTTGAAGTGTCCAACAGAGAGATCAAGCAGATTTTGGCAAAGACTGTGAATGCTAATAGAACGAATTGGTCAAGGAAGCTTGATGATTCTCTATAGGCCTATCGTACTGAATTCAAGACTTCCATAGGTATGTCCCCCTACCAACTTGTATATGGGAAGTCTTGCCATTTGCCGGTAGAGCTAGAGCATAAGGATATGTGGGCGATAAAGAAGCTAAATTTGGATTGGGGCGCCGCATCAAATCAGAGAATGAGAGACTTGAATGAGCTTGATGAGTTTCGTCGAAGATCTTATGAAAGCTCAGCCTTGTACAAGGAGAAGATGAAGAAGTATCATGATCAAAGGATTGAAAAGCGAGAATTTGTTGTGGCTGATTTTGTGCTTCTATTCAACTTTAGGTTGCACTTGTTTCCAGGCAAGCTCAAGTCCAAGTGGGCCGGGCCATTTTTAGTCACTCAAGTGCTCCCACATGGAGTGGTGGAGCTTGAAAACAGTGAGGGAACAAGCTTCAAAGTAAACGGGTAAAGGATTAATATCTATCTAGGAAATGTGGAAAGTGTGCAAGAAGTTGTTGAGGCCCATTATCTTGACGTCTGAGTAATCAAGAGGCTTGCATCGTGCCGCGACGTTAAATCAAGCACTGCTTGGGAGGCAACAGAAGATGTACAATCTAGCCAAATATAGGTTTTTCTTTTCGGTTTAGTAGTTTTCTTTGTTTAGCTGCTTTTTGTATTCCTTTAGATAGGTGCTTTATTTTTGTTTTAGTGTTGGCTAGATATAGCATAGGGTCCGTGTCTAAAAAAAATCCAGAAACTGTAAAAAAAAATGCCTAACGGTTGTTACATGTGTAGGGTTGAAAAGAAAAATCTGCATAAAAAGGCTGTTGTAGAGATCTACGGACCCCATCGACGGTCCGTGGTTCATTCCACGGACCTTGAATGGCGTCCGTAGATCCCAGGTAAGTTTCTTTGAATTTTCTAAGTGTGAGGGTGACCTACAGATCCCATCTACGGATCGTAGATGGGGTCTCGTGGGTCCAAACCCTAGTTTTGCCTGACTCGACCCGGACTACTTTTAAATAAAATACCCCCATTTTCAAATCATTTCCCACTTCTAATATTACCTCTTAACCATTTCTAAACCCATCAAATTCCTAAAATCCCTCCATATTACCACCACTCACCATGTAATCACTCCACATTCATCCTCCCATTTCCCAAATCACTCTCCTTTCCCCCCAAATCCCGTCATCCCCATTTTCAAAGTTCCGGTGTCCGAGTTCGGCGTGAAAGGAGAGTTAAAGGTTGTTGGAAGTTTAGAGGCATCACACAATCACCCACTTTTGTTGCTTGTAAGATAATCGACTTTCCCTTCACTTTGAATTTCGATTCATTGTTGTGTTAGAAAGTTAGGAAGTGGTTCTTGACCTTGGGTTGTTATTATATGAAATTGTATGCTAAAATAAACTTAGAATCACCCTTGGGACGATAGATTGTGAATGTAGTGTCATTATCATCAGTGCAATAAGAGTCTAAATGCACGTTTCGACTTAGGGTTCCTAGTCTTGTATGCAATACTTGTCAAAAAATTGAGTAATTGGAACCCTTAGAATGACGAACTAGCATAAATTGTGTTGAAATGCATGATTAGATTAAGGGAAATTGTGTGAATTGGTTAAACTTGGTTTCGAATCAAAGCATGTCTGATAGTTGGCACAGACCTTATCCATGAGACCCCTTCTACGGACCGTACGTCAATCTACGGACCGTAGATCAGGTCAGTGGTTAGTGGTGCATAGAAATTCCACTAAGTGTGGAACCATAGAGGTGGACTACGGTCCGTCGGTCAATCTATGGACCGTTCTGCACATCCATGGTTCCCATCAGAGCCCACCTATTTGGGACTTCTAATCTACGGAGGGGATCCACAGACCGTAGGTCCACCTACAGACCGTACATACCCACCGTAGGTGGCCTCTGAAGCCACTGTCTAAATTTTTATTTTTATTTTCCTTTTGGTTCGTTCTTAGTTCTAAAATAATTTTGAGTGTGTTATGGGTTTATTTCGGTACTAATTATACATTCACAGGTGCCATGGCTTTTAAGAAACAAATAACCTACACAAAGAAGGGCAAAACAAAATCCGTGGCACCAACTTTTAGGCAGATTAATGAAGACACAGATGTGGAGAAGGACCCCGTATATGTTCCACCGGCCATACGGACATCCCCTACGGCACCTCGTGCTACCCGGAATCAATCCTGGCAGGTGTTCACTAACGTAGTCACTGTCGATGAGGAGAACACACTGATCGGGTCACTAGCTGGTTCTGCTTCCATCTCTGCGACTGGTTCTGCTTCCGACTCTGAGTCCGCCCCTGCTTACGACTCTGAGTCCGCCCCTGCTTCTAGCTCGGGTTCTGCATATGCCACAAGCCTAAGTTCGCATGGCCAAGCTACCTCATTTGATGAGGCTACTAGTTCGGGGGTGGTTCCAGTTCCACCAAACACAGACCTTCCTTCGGTTGTTGAGGAGCCTAATAGGTGGTGTGTAGAGAGTCAATGTCAGATATACAGAGATGCCTCGATGTTGAATGAGAAGAGGGTGAAGGCCCGGCATATCACTGAGGAGTGCAGAGTTCTCATGGGGAGCTTACACACCATACCTGACATCCACCGGCTCTTCTAGAAAAAAAAGTTCGATTGGATGGCTCGGAACCCCGGGACTTATAGCGAGGATATTGTGAGGGAGTTCTATGCTTCCTATGCTGCCACACTTCTATGATCTATGGACAGACGGGCCAAGCCCACAGCCCCGGACCCACTCACTTCCACTTATGTCCGGGGTGTTTCGGTGGACATATCACCAATCACTATCATCCAATTCCTCTACGGTCCGGGGACCTCTTGGGCACTCAACACTGGAGAATTTGACTACCGGTGGGATATTGTGAGGGGCAGTGAGTTCCAACGGCATGCAGAGAAGAGGGAAGTTGTCCTACTTTGGTTAGCCAGGCATATAGCAGTGAACGAAGAGCGCATGGAGTGGGTAAGCACACTACATTTGGGTATTCGGAAGGCCACCCTAAACTTGGTAGCCAAGTTCTTCTGCCTTCTGGTACCCAACAGGATATCACCCACTAAGGTCGATAATGCAGTTACTTGGGATAGAGCAGTGATAGTTGCGGCTCTAGTAGTTGGGTTCGAGATAGACTGTGCCCGCATTTTGTTGGCAGAGATCCATAAGAGGGCGTTCAAGACTACCACTACTATACCTTTTTCGTGTATGATTTTTCAATTGTGCATGGATGCTGGGGTGCCTATTTGGCATTGTGACAACCTGGTATAGGCGACCGGGACACTTGATATAGGCCTTATTCAGGATGCGGCAAATGTAGCTGCCCCACGAGATGGCCCACAGATTGAGGTGCCGCAATTAGGAGAGATTTTGTAGTTGATGTGGAGCAGATGCAGGGTGATGACCCAGCCCCTCCAGCTCACACTGATGATGCCCTGAGCTCCCCATCTCAGGCTGCCAATCGGGCCCCTATCCTTCCGAAGGTGTTGTTGTCCCCTTGGCCCAAGTTCAGAAATTGGAGGCACAAATGGCCACATTGCTTCATCATATGAAGCCATGGATGCAGAAGTCCATTGCAGAGTCCGAGGCAAGGATGGAGCGGAGGATGGAGACCATGATGGACCAGAAGGTCTAGCCCGTTCATAAGTACCTGAATGACTTCAAGTTGAGAGTCCTCGAGCGACCAGCCCCTGCTACAGATCTATCCTTTTTCCGGACAGAGTTAGACATTCTCCGAGCCGACCTTGATGCCATCATTGCCCCACCCACAGATGAGCCAGAGTTTGCACATAATGTATTAGCTGATAATACAGTGCTTGGTGTTTTATTCAGTTAGTACAAAGCACAGCCCGAGCCGACTCATGCCCAAGAGAAGAGTCCTTATTCCAGTCGCATTTTTGACACTAATGAGGAGGCCTGAGCAAAGAAGCGGGAGAGTCAGTAGAATGAGTAGGCTAGAAAGGCTTCCATTGTAGATGACGAGATGCGCCAGTAGAGGGCTCGTGAGGGTATTATTGGAGCCTCAAATTCTAGGCCCACCACTGAGGCCATGACTACTGTGGGAGATGATGTTAGCACCACTGATGGTGCAGTTAGAGTGACTGATAGCACTACTGATGGTGCAGTTAGAGTGACTGATAGCATTACTGATGCTGCTATAATAAAGGATGTGGGCACTACTGTGGGTGACCCCAAATGTTGTTCCAGCAGGCTCCGGGAAACTGGACCCACCCACTTGTTGAGGTCTTCGGCGCATTTGCGCCACAGGTTTGCTTCACCTTCACCCTACTCTTTATTGCTTATTTTTGTGCATTGGGGACAATTGCACTCTATTTTGTTAGGGGTGAGTTAAATGGATTGTGAGTGATAGGGTAAAGTCTGAGTAACCCAACTCATAATCCTCTCTTGGGTTTTTCTTGCCTATGTTATTTTTCCCCAAGAGACTGCTACAATTTCTGTTGAACCGGCATGTGTTAGGAATGTATGTATAGAAGCATGAGAAAGAATGAAGCATGATGGCATAGTTATGAATAAAAAATAATACCCGTCCAAAATTTGTGATATGTGCTAGAAATTGTAGGCTAGAATGAGTTGAATGTGTTGGCTCTGAGTATGACATGATAAAGAACCAATTTGACCACATGACTTAAGCTAAAATTTGAACTGGGTAACTAATAACTTGATAATGTGACAATGTGCCAAGAGTGTGTGAGAATGGTTGATTGTTCAGACAGTTGTGTGCCAATCTAGAACTTGCCCCGTTGGTCCTGCTAAGATAATCTAGGCTAGAAGTTAGGAAGTGATCATAGGTCATTGTTCAAATTAGTCCACTTGAGCCTAAAATGATCTAACCAAATGATAGCATTATTCCCTTTTAATTCAAATATTTGAGCCTGAAATTGACCAATTCTTTTGATTTACCTAACTCACCTTCGCTTAAAAACATTATCTTGGCCCCGATCCCTCCTTGAGCATATGCACCTTGACCTAGGCCAAAATCCTAAGTTGAGGATGGGTAAGCCTAAACGTTACCTTGATCTTGGCCCTGGTCCGACATCGGACATTGTGCACCTCAACTAATGCAAAATGCATAAGTTGAGGGCGGCTATGAAAAAGGAAACCAAATGAAAAAAAGGGGTATGAAAAGAGTTTAGTGTTGAAAAGAGAAAAAGTATGAAAGAGGATGTGACTTTGTGCAAAAAAAAAGTGTTGAAAGAAATAAAAGAAAAACAAAGTGAAAGAAAAAGAAGAAAGTGAAAAATAAGAGTCAAAAGTCAAAAGTCACATCCATGTTGCAAAGAAATAAGGGAAAGAGCTTAAAATAGAAGTATCACAAAAAGAGGTCAAGAAAAAGGTAAAAAGCCAATGTAATGTAAAGGAGGGGGGGGGGGCAGAAAGTCACTAAAGAGTACCCAAATGTACCACACCTAACCCTGAGCCTACGTTACAAGCTAAGAAAGTCC
>JAJOOH010072831.1:0-23347 GCA_029582605.1 Solanum gracilifrons
ATATAATAATAACAATAAGAATAATAACAATAATAATAATAATAACAATAATAACAATAATAAAAATAATAATAATAATAATAATAATAAAAATAATAATAACAATAATAATAATAATAATAATAATAATAATAATAATAATAATAATAATAAATGTTAGGGTTAATTCAATATGGGCAATTTGGGAAATGTATAAAAGAATTAAGGGCAAAAATGTAATATACTTGGTCAACATAAAATGACTTTTAAGTTAAAAAAAAAAATCTCCCCTCCCCTAGCTTTTAGCTTTTGGCTTAAAATAAGTCATTTCTGACTTAAAATAAGTCACTTTGATAATTGCCAAACACTTTAATAAGTCAAAAACAGGCTTTTAAGCCAGTTTGACCAGCTTAAAAGCCCATCCAAACAGGCTCTAACTTTACAACTTATGAGTACTTTCGATTTGATCAAGTTTTCTATAATTAAATCCTTAATATCTTTTGTAATGCCCGAAATACTCTTTCTAAATCTTTTAGAAATTTTCATCATATCTTATTCTATTTCCATCTTTCATTCCTTTTTTATATAAAAAATCTTCTTTTTTTATATATATTTTCCATATAAATAGCTTTAAGGATATTTTAGTTTTTTCAATAAAAAGTGATTATCAACACCACCTCCTTTTTTTTATTAGTAATATTTTTTTTATACCAAACACACTAATTATTTCTTATCGTCAATTTCAATCTTGCTACATTCCTAAATCTTGACAGAGACACAGTTACTCAATATTTATATTGGTGATCAGTAATTGGTGAAAGATAACATATATATCCAGTAACATTACACAAGACACACATAAGTTATCCCCGACACAGTCAATTTAATTGTAATAGTTGTGTAAAATGTATTTACATTATCAATGCATATAAATTAAGTCCTTTTGTATTTTGTTTTCTTGAATATTTTCAGGTTTTATGTGGACAATATTCCAATTAGGGTGTTCAAAAACAATGAAAATATTGGAGTTGGATATCCAAAACAACCAATGCAATTACTAGCCACAATATGGGATGGAGAATGTTGGGCAACAGATGGAGGATTAACAAAGACCAATTAGTCTTTTGCACCTTTCAAAGCTTATTTTCAAGATTTCAAAATTGGTGGGTGCCCAATAATTAACTCAAATACTAATAATTGCAATTCACAAGGTTATTGGTGGAACCAAAGAAAATATTGGAGGTTGAGTTCTTCACAAAGAAAATTATATGATGAATATAGAGTCAATTATAAAACTTATGATTATTGTGATGATATGATTAGATATCCTACTCCACCCTTAGAATGTGTTTCATAAATATAATCAAAATTTTATAAAAATAATTATCATGTTATGTTATATTACTATTTCTTATAACAATATTTTGCTATATCAATGAAAAAATATTCAGACGACTTTGGCTCTTTGTTTTTTAATTAGCTTTTACTTAATTAGGTTTATAATTAAAAGATAATGTAATAGAAACTCTATCAAACAATACAACAAAACTTATGCAAACACTCCTATTAAATGTTTAAGATCAAACAAACTGTTGAAAATATGTCTCAGGATATTGCAGAAATAAAACAATTATTAGCTATTTTTAGGGTTTTTAAATTATGTTTTTAGAGTCCTATTTGACTTATATTTAGGAGTTATTTGTTTTTATTTGTTATTTGAATTAAACTGATAAGTTAGTATCTTATTTTTCTATTTTTAGTTAGGAATTATATCTATAAATGCAAGTCTCTGATTATTAATAAAATAATTCCCTTCGATAATACTGCAGTATTTTTTCTCTCAAAGTCTTTCTCTGTTGTTTTCTTAATTTCTTTATTAAAAAAATCAACAATTGGTATCTAGAGCCTTCTTCTTGAGGGACCTGTGAGTAGAAAAATGGATTTCGAAAATAGTTTTTCACGAATGACTCCTCCTATTTTTTATGGTGAAAATTATCAACTATGGGCTGTGAGAATGGAAACTTACTTGGAGGCTCTTGATCTTTGGGAAGCCGTGGAAGAAGATTATGAAATTAATCCGCTGCCAAATAATCCCACTGTGGCCCAGATCAAGAGTCACAAGGAAAAGAAAACCATTAAGTCGAAGGCAAAATCAACTTTGTTTGTTGATGTTTCGATAACTGTTTTCACGAAAATTATGACTCTCACATCACCAAAAGATATTTGGAATTATCTGAAGAAAGAATATGCTGGAGATGAAACAATACGAGGAATGAAGGTTTTAAATTTAATGAGGGAATTTGAATTGCAGAGAATGAAAGAGTCAGAAACAGTCAAAGAATACTCTGACAGATTGCTTGGTATTGTTAACAAGGTAAGATTACAAGGCACTGAATTCAAATATACAAGAATTGTTGAAAAAGTTCTTGTTACAGTGCCCGAAAGATATGATGCATGTATAACTATCTTGGAAAACACACAAGATCTGTCCAAAATTACCTTGGCAGAATTGTTAAATTCTTTGCAGGCTTAGGAACAAAGGAGACTTATGACGCAAGATGACATGGTTGAAGGAGCATTAGTAGCCAGCCACAAAACTCATAGCAAAGGTAATTTTTCAAAAAATTACCCACCTTGTCAGCATTGTGAAAAAAATGGACATCCTCCATATAAATGTTGAAAAAGATCAGATGCACAATGCAAGAACTGCAAACAACTTGATCATAAAACTGTGATTTGCAAAAGCAAATTTCAAAAAGATGAAACAATTGACCAAGCCACTACTGAAGAAGAAGAAGAAGACCACTTATTTGTGGCAACTTGTTTTTCAACCAAAAAATCTGATTTTTGGATGATTGATAGTGGTTGTACAAACCACATGACATATGAAAGAATTTTTTTTAAAGAGTTCATTCCTATGGAAAATAAGAAAGTCAGAATTGGGAATGGTGATTGTAATCCTGCAAAAGGAAAATGGTCTGTTTCAATTAAAACAAATTCAGGTACAAAAATAATTTCAGATGTTCTTTATATGTGCCTGATATTGATAAAAGTTTGTTTAGTATTGGTCAGTTAATAGAAAGAGGATTTAAATTATTATTTGGAGACAAATATTGTCGAATCTTTGATTCTACTAAGCAAGAGATTTTACAAGTTAAAATAAGAGGTAAGAGCTTCTCATTTAATCCAACAGAAGATGCACACAAGCCTTGCAAGACAAATGATGAATTAACAGATTTGTTCACAAGGTCAATTTCAGATGAGACTACAATCTACAATTCTTGATCCAAGGAGTGTTGAAAATATGTCTCAGGATATTGCAGAAATAAAACAGTTAGCTATTTTTAGGGTTTTTAAATTATGTTATTAGAGTCCTATTTGACTTATATTTAAGAGTTAGTTCTTTTTATTTGTTATTTGAATTAAACTGATAAGTTAGCATTTTATTTTTCTATTTTTAGTTAGGAATTATATCTATAAATGCAAGTCTCTGGATTATTAATAAAATAATTCCCTTTGATAATACTGTAGTATTTTTTCTCTCAAAGTCTTTCTCTGTTATTTTCTTAATTTCTTTATTAAAAAAACCAACACATACGGCAACAAAGTTTAACATTTGTGTCTTCTTGGTGGAGAATTAAAGTGGTTCTTCAAGAACATATTTGCAAAAAATATATTTTAATAGTAGTATATTTTAAGTGATATTTTAAAAGTAAAAAAATTAAAAATCAACCGAATCGTACCAATATTGAAGAGAAATCGATGTAATTAAGATGATTTAAGAAATTGATTTTACATGCTTTAAAAAATCAGTACGAATCACAAAACAAATCTAACATTTTGGATATGTACCACCCTTAAAAACGAATATTCCTTTTGTTTTAATTTATATAAATGACATATTTTTTTTATTTGACAAATATTTAATAATTTTGTCAATATTTTACCTATATTAGATCCTATATATTTGGCAAAAAAAGTACATAAGTATACACTTTTCTATTTAAAAAATAATTTATGTTAAGGGTAATTTTGGAATATTGTAAAAAAAATTCATATTTTAAAAAACTCGCATCCTTTACACTACATCACATAAGTTGACACAAAGGGAGTAAGGAGTCTTAGAACCCATTTGGATTTTGGCCATGTAATATGAAATCATGATTTGAAACATATATATAATTATGATATGAAATTATGAGATGAAGTTGAAGTTTTGTTTGGACATGACTTTTTATGTTGTATGTTTTCTCATAAACATAAACACTTTATAAGTTGTAAAACTATCAAATTGTCCCAATTGTTTATACAATCTTAACAAATAAACAAAAGTTTATAAAATCACATTATACATTATCACAAAGTTATTCTAAAAAATACAATATTTATTCATCAAACCTTAATTCAATAAAAAAATAAAATTGAACATAAGTTATAGTGTTCAAGTTGTTAGTAGCTAAGGAAATTATTTTTGCAATTAATATCATAATAATTAGTCTTGTCTACTCAATATAATGATGATTTTTTTTTATAATTAAACATTGCTCTGAATGAAGTAGTAATAAATTTGATAAAAAATAAGGAATTTGGTGAATATAAATAGTAAATTAAGAATTGATTTGAAGTAAAAATAGTTTTATATTAGAGAAAATAATCGTTATATGAGATACAAATGGTTTAAAAGTAATGATATGAATTATAAATTTTATTTACATATAAAACAACTGACCAGTAGATATATAGATTAAATGTAGATTTTTTTTATAAAATATAAATTTGTGGGTCAATTTTTGTATTTGAAAAAACTCATATCATGATTTGAAAAATTCTCAAATCATGATTTTTATAGAATTTGGGAGTTCATTTCATGATATATAATGAGATGAAATCAGTGTGAAATCGTATGGTCAAACCCCTACTTAATAGAGTGTATTAGGAGAAATATGCATGCATTAACTCTATGGATAGTACCTTATTTGGTACACTTTTTCAACCTATATATACACTCTATTGCGTATTAAGATATGTATTTCTATTTATTAATACCATAAATTTCTAGATATTAGTAAGATAAAAGATTTAATACATGCATTAACATAGTTAAAGTCCCCTGAATCCCTTTTTATATCTTTTCCACCATAATTGTGGAGAATATTTTTGTAAATTAATATTTTTATGGTATGCATACAATTTTTAATACACCAAGCCAAACAATACATAAAAAAATTCTATGTATATTTAATGCAAGTATAACTAATACAAACATTATTAATACACTCTATTTAATTACTTATTTCTAAATTATTTTTCAAGAATTAATACTATACATCAATTAAATATAATTATTATAATAAAATATACATATTTATCATTATTTTTCTAAAGAATATACCAAATCTAAATAAACAAAAATACATTTTCGAATCATAATATCTTACGAATTATATTCCGCTCGCCCGCCCGCCCACCCGCCCGCAAACGGTGCAATTAAAAATGGTATTCCCTTATTTGTAACAAAGTTTGTGTTTGACAGTATTTGAATTTCAAATTTACTCTCTCTCTCTAAAACCCTAATTTATGTCTTTTGTGTTGTTGAAATTTTTTGGAGGTTTGAACAAGTTCAGGTTCGATTCTCATTTGGATCCTTTTAATTCCTTTGAAATTATCGATTCTCTTGTCTTGTGTTCTTCGTTTTAAAAAAAATGTTTAATCGATTTATTTTACAGTCTTGTGTTGTGATCTGCAAAATTTTCGTGTATATGTTTGTGTTGTGATGAAAAATTCAATTTTTTGCTTCCATTGTTTGTTATATATATACTGAAATTGTTGTTATTAAGTATGAATAGATAGATAGCGGACTGGTTGTTGTTTCTACAGTTCAGTCATGTGTGGCTAGGTTTACTTTCGAGCAGCTTAAACTAGGGGGGGGGGGGGGTTCTGTAGATTGGACATTCGGCTAAAAATGGTCAAATTGTGTACCTGTTGCTGGTGGGAGTTGATAGGTACCTTGTGGAATTAATCGAGGTAGGTGCAATTTGGCTTGGGCACTAGGATTTTTAAAATAATAAAATAGAGTGGAATGGATATGTTGAATTTATATAGCGAACACACTAGTTTGGGATTGAAGCGGGTTGAGTTGATTTAAGTTGTGTTGTTTCTTTTCGAGCATCATAAAATAAATGAAGGTTTCGATAGATTTGACATTAAGTCTAGAAACAGTCAAATTGTGTACCTGGTACCTGATGCAGGTGGGAGTTGATAGGTATCCTATGGAAGTAATTGAATGTGCGTGCAAGCTGGTCTGGACTCTATGATTATCAAAAAAATGAAATAGAGTGGAACAGTCGAACGGATACACTGAATTTATATAGCCAACACACTAGTTTGGGATTGAAGTGTGTTGAGTTGATATAAGTTGTGTGGTTTCTTTCGAGCATCACAAAGTAAATGAGAGATTCTGTAGATTTAATATTCAATCTAAAATTTAGTCAAATTGTGTTGAATCCTCTGAATAGGGACGAATGGAGTGTAATGGATACGCTGCATTTATATAGTCAACCCACTATATTTAAGTTGTGTGGTTTCTGGTAAATTTTTCCAAATTGCTGCGTTTTTGTTTGAACAGTTTGATTTGAAGTGAGGGTCCTCTTCCTGCTTTCACACTGTTGATGTTGGTTTTGAGGTTACAATATAACAACAACAACAACAACAAACCAAGTGTAGTCCCATATGTGGGGTTTGGGGAGGGTAGAGTGTACACAGACCTTACCCGTATCTTGTGGAGGTAGAGAGGTTGTTTCCGAAAAATCCTCAGCTTGAGTAACACACATCAAAATCAGTTTAAAGGAAAATTCAGAAGTAAATAGGACATAACAAGGTTTGAGGTTACAATGTGGAAGTTAATTTTGTGGTCTGGGTCTTCTTTTACTATGTGTAAGATTCAAATTTGGAACTTGAATGGGCTATGGTTAAGCCGGATAACTTTTCAAACTCAAAGTTATATAAAAAGAAGAAGCTATTTGATTCTGTTGTACTGAGCTTAGTATTAAGCTGTAGAGCTTGACTAAGGTTGGCAGATGGAGTGTGAAGGGTTCTAGAGATACTCTCACGTTGGTATCAACTTTCGATGTCCATGCTTTCCTTTCCGTCGATTGCAGCCCGATTTAACTTCTACTTAGCTAAAATACATGAAAGCATACAACTTGCAGTTTGCAAGTCTATTCATTTCTGCTTCTCACCGTGGTGTATGTTAAAAGTCATCGTTAAGAGTTACTGCAGAAGTGTAATTAGTAAATTTAAGATACTTGAATTACTGCTAGTTCTTGTTGTCCCTTGCATTATGAGATAACAAATTATGATGAAAATAAACCCTAGCATAACTTCAAATTTATCTGTCTTTCCCTGTTCTTGATATATAGTTTCACTTGACATCTTAGGAATCATACTGTCGAAGCTAACCCCTTGAGATCACGACTGAGCAAAGCATGAGTTCCCAAGATAGTAGCTCACAACCAATTAGGCATACAAGGTCCCAGTCGAGAAGAAATATTTTGCTACATGTGGATCTAAATGCTGCACCGCCAACTGAGAACAGAGATCAGGAAGGAGATCCTATTCATGTTGTGCCTGGGGATACACCACAAGGACTAAGAGGTGCCTCTTTGACAGCTGGAGCAATTGATGTTGAGGCACTTGATGATGATGTGATTATATCATCCCCTAGGGCGTTTGCAGCAGTATGTACCTTCCCATACTATTCTATTTTCCTTCGTTAAGATTGTTTAGTGGCACATCATGTATGTGATAATGGCTGATGTTTCACATCAAGTCTAATATGTTAGATATCTTCTCATTTTTCATTAGGCTAAGAACAACTCCAGAAGGAATCAAGGACGGGTTATTGTGCTTGATGTGGATTCTGGTAATCTATTCTTCTCTTAAGCCTGTTACACCTGCAGGTTGTTTGTTCATGTTTAGCTATAAAACTTTTTTTTTCCCAATCAAGAGCTATAGAACTTTTTTATTTGCTCTAGATAGGAATTATCTGACTAGAATTGCTTAGAGTAACCTCTCCTTTTCTTCTTTAATGGTTAAGTAGATATGAGATTGTAATTATAGTATTATCTTTATGGGTGGAGCAAGATGATCTTTCCTGGACCTAAGATAATCGTCTCTTTCCTTGAGGATACCAATTCAATGTACGAAATTTGTGCACTCAAGGAGTGTCTGTTCTGATGGAATGGAGGATTTTATTAATTCTTCTTTTTGTCGTTAGATAAATGCAGATCAGGATAATGATACAGGAAAAATCAGGATTAAAATGAATCTTAAAGTGACTTAATACTTCGCCAGTATCAACTGAACTTTCTTTAGAGTATTTTTTTTTCTAATCCTCTTGTGGTTGGGAGAAGGAGTGTGTAGATAACAAAATATACACAAGGAGTTTGAGCTATGGCATGCATGGTGTTCTAATTAATTTTGCATCAAAAGTGTTTGACCTGATGTACTTTTGGGTTAGTCCATTTGCATGGAAAGCTTGGCTTGATTTATTTCTTCCATTACCCTTTGTGATTGACTTTGGTTGGAGCATGGCTATTGCAGAGGACTGTGCGTCTAGGGGTAACAGTCGCAACAGGCGTAGAAGAGTCTGTACAAATCAAGCAACAAACAATGGTGATATTCACATAGACCTAGAAGGACATAGCTGCCCAAAGGTACAGTCTATGTACTATATCTTGTTGTTTTTTTAAAAGAATATATTTTATAGATCTACCATCTCAAGTTTCAAAACGTTATTCTAATTAATTTTGTTCCCCATGCCAGAGAGTTGATCTAAGAAGTGCAATACCAGCACCACCAAAAGAGCCTACATTCAGCTGTCCAGTGTGCATGGGTCCATTAGTTGACGAGATGTCAACGAAATGTGGTCACATTTTCTGCAAGGCGTGCATAAAAGCATCCATTGCTGCTCAGGGAAAATGTCCTACGTGTAGGAGGAAACTGGCCATGAAAGACACCATAAGAGTATATCTTCCCACCACAAATTAAGTCCAAGGTTTGTTTACTGCTCCCTCAAACTTTTTTCTCTCTCTGCCCCCCTCTCTTTCCTGAATAAATGGATAAGGATTTGTTCTTTTGTGCTTGTGGTATAATCTTCTCCTTCCACACAGAAAGTGCTAAGTGGCCGTTTGGTTCACTTTCTAGTTATGTGAGAATTATAACGTAAAGATGATTTATGCCTTGAGAATTATTCACTTATTTTCTGTAATAATTTCACTTCATTTCAAAATCAGTGTTTGGTTATATAATTTTCAAATCCAACTTGGATTTGGATTCCAAATTTGGGAAAGTGCTTCGAACTTGTTTTCCAACTCCATCTTCATAAAATTCCAAATAAAGTGTTCTCTTCTCGTTTTTGCAAGAAGTATAACCAAATCACCCCTTAAAAGTTTTGCTACCTTTGCAGATAGAACATGTCATGGCTATTATGTAACATGGTTAACCACCTTCTGTGACAGGATTTTGCTATCATTTACATGACCTCTGGATGAAGTGTATGACTATGTGAGTGGAAGGGAAAGCATGACTGGAAATACTTTTATTCAGTTAAGCTTTAGGTCAGAATCATTGATGGTACTCTTCCAGTATGTGCCTTTAAAAGATTGGTGTAATTAGTAAATGGATTTAAGTTACATGCATTGACAACTTTTGTGATATCATTTGTGTAATATACCTTGAAGAAAATCTATGAACCATTCAGCAAGCTCCTGCCTAGTGCTCCCCTTCTTTTTTGATAATCGAGAGATTGTCAAGTGTTAGTGATATGGTTAGAACTTGGTGGAAAAATGGCCCTGCTATCTCCTTTTTTGATACTTGAAAGATCCTCGGAGTGTCAGTGACACACGGTTCGAAATTTGGCAGATACTGGACCACTTCATCAACCCTCCCTTATTTACCATGCTTTTATTTGTGCCTAATTCACACATGCTAAGGCATTTTAGATCTTATCAATCAAGAATATAGGGAAAAGGAGGTAAAAGGCCAACCCCTCCCCTCCCCTCTTACTTTTAGATCTTGTCAATGAAGAATATAGGGACAAAGAATGGTTTGGGGAAAGGCTAGTCCCCCCTTACTTTTAGATCTTATCAATGAAGAATATAGGGAAAGAGAATGATCTTTGATAAAGGCTAAGGCCCCCTTCTTTTAGATCTTATCAATGAAGAATATAGGGGATAAATCATGGTTTTTCTTTAACTTTTATCAATGAAGATGAAAGTAGCAAACTAAATTAGAATTAAGCATATAGCTTTAGGCTTGTGTCTAGATTGGTGAAATGAAAAGGGCTTCAAGAAGATCATAATTGAGAAATGGATTCACCACCAAAGGTTTATTGGGATGGTTGAGATTCTTGTATCCTTAACCAGTTGGGTTCGAATCCTATGCATAGAGATCATTTTGGTACATAGGCGCTTTACTTCCTCATATTAGGTCTATTCAGCGTGGATCGAGATTAGTTAGAGCAGTGGATTTCAATAAATTGGATGGTTTTAAAAATGGATTTCCCATTGTTATTGAATAGGATTTCACTCAAGGCAAATCCTCCATGGTATTTGAGTTCAGTAAATAGAAGATGAGAAGAAAGATAAGAGTTCACAAACATCTTTCTCATCTACACCATTTCGATATCGACTATTTAGTAGAGAAATTTGAATCCTTATGAGATTTAAAACTTTTGCGTATTGATCGTTCATAAGCTACTGTACTCACCTTTTTTCCCTATTTAACCATTTGATATTCGAATCTTACTGGTTTAACCACTTGAGTATGATCTTCCTATAGATTAACACAATCTACACACAAATATGAAACCAATTGTGTTGCATAATACATTGTACATGACCAATCCCCTAAATAGAAAGAAACACAAACTTGTCAAAATACTAGAAATCATAGTAGCATCAATAATAAACAAAATTCACCTAATATCTTTATTGCCCAATTCCATTTCATTGAAATACAAACAAAGCTTGAACCATTGACCAACAAGTCAAACTTAGAGTCAAATCAAGGACGAGTTTTGTGGGTATGATTTTGGCTCGAACCAAGTATAATAAGATCACATTCATGTTCATAACAGTGTTCTGAATCCTGGATCCGCCTCTCAATTAGGCGGAAGCTTGACCATCTTTGCCTTGAGTTAGATACTTTGCAACCAAATTCATTATGGCCACAAAGGGTTGAATACTAACAAATGAGGCATTAGCTATTGCTTCTTCCTTGACTTCATACTCAATTGTTGATTTTGTGATACATGTTTCTTTACCTTTCTCTATGACTTCAAACTTAACCTTATAAAGTGTAAATCCAAGATCAAGAAGTCCACCTTCCACCACTTGAGCTATTTTCACCCTCTTATCATCATCAATAACAACAAATTTCTCTTTGTGAGATGTCAAAAGTGGTGTTCCTGGTGGAAATGTTACTTTGAGGACTGATCCAACACCACCATCACCTTCGAGTATATCGACCTTATGAATGATATTCGGAAGCTCTTTAACTACAATATGTGCTAGTTGAATAGTGCCATAAATTTTCCAAGCTTCATTTGCTGGCACATGAACTTCAATCTCTTCAGAAATTGTTCCAAACTTGTTGTTTGTTGAGTGAAAAATATAGTAGTTTTGATTATTGTATGTTTTCCTTTAATGTACGCTAAGTTATATGTATATATATACACAAAAAAAGAAAATATTTGGAGCATATAATTATTAGGCGTTGCCGAATGAGAGATGTGATGTTGACATATGGCCGGCCAATTGTACCATCACACCACACTACAAACGCCTCGTTCGTATCGATATTTTTTTAAACTTACATAGAGACTGATTGATATACGTTTATTTGGATGTTACAAACAAAAAAAAAAGGATGCAAAAAGGAAAACCTAATTTTCTAATGTTGTAAAAACAACAAAATTATTAAAATTTAAAATCTTAAAAAGTATTTATGTTTCAATAATTCAAAATTAAAGAAGGATAATGCATCAATAATTTTTGTCTAATGAAATTCAAATATGCGCGGA
Organism: Solanum gracilifrons; assembly: GCA_029582605.1. Classification (NCBI taxonomy): domain Eukaryota; kingdom Viridiplantae; phylum Streptophyta; class Magnoliopsida; order Solanales; family Solanaceae; genus Solanum; species Solanum gracilifrons. Next base: position 12,062 of record JAJOOH010072831.1, read on the forward strand.
TCTTTCAATGTAAATTATTTTAATTACCAATTGACAAAAAATATTGTAATATATAAAAATTTAAAATATTTGATCAAAATGTTAACCTATACTATTTCTATATATGGTTTTATAACAATAAAGCATTTATATTTTATTTATTATGAAAATAAATGACTAGCAATAAAAGTGAGAATACAGTAAACTAAAATAATTAATATTTGATAAGGTTATTATAAAATACAAAGATCCTACTAATATAAAGCTAGTTATTGTTGTTAACTTGCTAAAGATAAATAAATAATTATAATATGGTAATATTAACATATAATATAAAAAATCAGCCCCGAAGAGATTTGCTTGTATGATGATTTCTTTATATGGTGACATATAAAAGAGCGGTTCAATGTATGAATAAGCATTCTTTGTTCACTCAAAATTCAGTGAAGATCACATTTCATAATTTTGTCTAGAATATCTACACTAATATAAATATTAATAATTAATTCATGATTCAAATTTTAGATTCATTTATTATAGAAAAAAGATATAAAATGACATCTAAAGTTATTTTGAATTTTCAAAAAGATACCTTAACTTTGTGGACGTCTTATTATCCCCTAAACAATTTTGAACTGATATTATTATATCACTTTTCGTCTACTTGGCATAGAGAGTGTATGCACCCTCTTTAAAGAGTGTGAGCAACCTAAAATAATAAATATAACTTTATTTTTATAGGTATTTTGTTATAAAATATAATTTCTTGTTTGTCTTATTATTTTAACTTTTTATCTTTGTTATTTTTTTCTTCTTTCTTGTTCAAAAATTCATTGTCATCTCCATTAAAACTCTTCACTTTCAATGTCATTATTAGTTTAAGTCTCTTCAATTTTAAACCTTTATCTATTTTTTTTTAAAATTCGAACAATTTGATGAACCCATTAGATTTTTCAAGATGATTAGGATGTATCATTTAACTTTATTATCCGAATTTCATCAAGCTCTTTCAATTTTTGGGAATTCATTTATTCTTTCAATTTTATTTTTTTAATTTTGAAGTTATATGAAAAGAAGATAAATTAATTGATGATAATTTCAAAATTTTAATTTTTTTTAGAAAAATAATTAGTTTTGTTATCACTAACTCAACAAAGTGTAGAAAATAATGTAATTTTTTTAAGAAAAAAATCACTGGAAGAAAGGAATTTGACGAAAGAAGAATAAAAAAAAAAGAATGGGAAGAGACATAGCTTGACGAGGGTGGGGAGAGAAGAAAGATCAAGACGAAGAAAGAAATGGAGGAAGGAGGTCAGCTTGAAAGTGGGGGTGGGTGGGGTGGGATGGAAGGTGAAGTGAAATGTAAGATGAAATTAAAATAAAATAAGCAAAAAGTAAGAGACAAAAAAAAGGTAAACAAAAAATTTAAAATGAAAAAAAATATCTTTTAAATTAAATTAACACATGTCACATAATGATTAGCGTGCGATAACATGTGCCTTTTAAAATCTGAGATTGACCGAAAAATGCTGTAATAGTTTCACTTTAAAATTGTTTAGAGGGGTAATTGGACGCCTACATAGTTAATGTGTCTTTTTGAAAATTCGAAACAATTTCAAATGTCATTTTATATCTTTCCTCATTATTATATGAAGATAATTTTCTCATTGCCTTATCATAATTTTATCGTTATTTTAGGACTCCTCTTCAAATGTGGTGGCATGATTGGAGAAGAGAGCGTCGCTAACTACTTTGTTAATAATAATTTTAATATAAAGTATGTGCAGGCAAAATTAGGTCACACAGAAGAACAAAGCACCGAAAATTGAAGATGGCAATGGAGATGAGGAGAATTTTTCTGCGGAAATGCAATGGTATTCTCTCTATCTCTTCCTTTCATATTTCACATTCTTATTCTTCTTCTTCACGCCGTAGTAAAGTAAAGGGTATAGTTGTGTTAAATTTTGAGAAACTCAAGTGTTTAGGTGATGCTGTGAATCTCTTCAATCAAATGGTTAGAATGAAGCCTCTTCCTTCAGTTGTCGATTTCTCTAAATTATTTAAGAATATGATAAGTACGAAGCATTACTCTGCTGTCCTTTCTCTTTTTCGAGAAATGCAGAAATTGGGTATCCAAATTGATGGAGTCATTTTGACTAGTGTGATTAACAGTTATTGCATGATGCATCGTGCTGATTGTGGATTTTTGGTGTTACCCATTTACTTGAAGAATGGCGTTTCATTTGATGTTGTCACCTTTACCACCCTAATAAGGGGACTATTTGCTGAAAATAAGGTTAAAGATGCAGTTGAATTGTTCAAAAAATTGGTGAGAGAGAAGATTTGTGAGCCTGATGAAGTCATGTATGCAACAGTCATGAATGGACTCAGTAAAAGGGGTCATACTCAGAAAACTTTAAGTTTGCTCCGGTTAATGGAACAGGGGAACACTAAACCCAAAATAATTAACTACAACATTGTTATAGATTCCCTTTGCAAAGATGGAAACTTAGATGATGCTATCAACCTTCTGAATGAGATGAAGCAGAAAGACATTTGTCCCGATGTAGTCACATATAATTCAATAATTGATAGTTTGTGTAAGTTTGGTAAGTGGGGAAAAGCTAAGACTTTGTTCTATGAGATGGTGAACCTTAATATTTATCGAGATGTGCGAACTTTCAATATACTAATAGATGGACTATGCAAAGACGGGAAAGTTGAAGATGCCGAGGAAGTAATGAAACAAATGGTTGAAAAGGATGCCGAGCCTAATGTAATCACCTACAATGTGATAATGGATGGATATTGTTTGCGTGGTCAACCAGATAGAGCAAGGAGAATTTTTGATATCTTGATAGATAAGGGCATTGAGCCTACCGTTTTTAGCTATACCATACTAATAAATGGATACTGTAAGAAAAAGAAAATTGCCAAGGCCATGCAATTGTTTTGTGAAATTTCTCAAAAGGGATTAAAACCTAATATTGTTACCTACAATACTATCTTGCAAGGTCTTTTTGAAGTTGGAAGAATTGGTGTTGCAAAACAATTGTTTGTTGAGATGGTATCTACTGGACCGGTACCTAACTTATCCACTCATAACACTTTGCTTGATGGTTATTTTAAGTATGGACTTGTTGAAGAAGCTATGTCACTCTTTAATAAGTTGGAAAGAAAGACAGAAAATATTGATATTGGATCTTACAATATTATCATTAATGGATTGTGTAAAAACGGTAAACTCGATGAAGCTTATGCTATTTTTGAGAAGCTTTCTTCAATGGGATTGATTCTGAATGTGAGAACATACAATACAATGATAACTGGATTTTGTCTACAAGGGTTGTTAGATGAAGCTAAAGATATGCTTAGAAAAATGGAGGGGGACAATTGTCTTCCGAACAATGTCACTTACAATGTTATTGTGCAAGGGTATCTTAGGTGCAGGAAAATAAATGAAATGGTAACTTTTATGAATGAAATGACTGGAACGGGCTTCTCATTTGACGCAACTACAGCTAAGTTACTGGTAAAGGATATAAGTGAGAATCCTTCCATCCTTGAGATGATACTAGAGCTCCACACGGAAAAGAAGAAGTGAAAATTGCTATCGCTTGGTTTATTCGGCTATGTTTTAAACTTTGATACAGTTTTGTTTATCACCTCAAATGAAATTGAATCCAATGCAATTGTGGAAGATGAAATATGGCAATCAAAATGTTGCTTTGGCTTTCAGGCTGGCTTATCGAGGAGGTACATCACTGTTGATGTTTTGATTGTTTTTCCACTATTTTTTATCTTGGAAATCAGATATTACTGTTCTCTTGATATGAGAAATAGTGTGAGTTACCCTTATGTGTACACATTATAAGTTTAGGAATATCATATCCAATGCTATTTGTTATCAACATGTAGTGTCATTTTCTATCTATTTGAGAATAAATAACAATGTCCTGCAATATATTGAGGAGTAGCATATTTCAGATAGGCACTCCATTATATGATGTCAATTTTGTTTATGTGTGGGTTTGCAGAACAGGTTCATCACGATCACGCCAGAAACTGAAGTTCTGAAAGCGAAGCAACTGATGATAGGTACTACTTTCTGCTTCGTTTCTTCTTTTAATGCCCTCTTTAGTGTATTTGCTTCATACACAAGAAGATTTGCAATAATGTACTTTATGATGGACTTGAGGAGTAACAATTTAAGCCACGCCAAAAAAAAAAGAAGAGATTATACAGGAACAACAATTTTGAAAGAACAAGTTTTGGAATACCTAGCAAGACTACTGGTTTTTAACTATAAAGGACACAAAATGAAGAAGAAAAAAGGGAACACTGAACAAGAGAAGTGCAGTAGATGTTTGGAAGGAAAGGAACAATAGATGTTTCGACAATAGATCCAATTCCATACACAAGGTCAAATGGAATTGTATAGTATCTCTACTTTTTTGGTGTAAACAGTTGTGTATAGTAGATACAGACCAGATTGTAGATTTGATAGGAAGTTTGTAATTGACACTTTTTGGTGGTGGCCAGCATGCCCTTAATGCTGAAGAATACAACCTTACCAGTTTCAAAAAAAAAAAGAGAAGTGCAGTAGCAATTGATATCAATACAACCCTCCATCACTTATTCACCACAACAGAGTTGTCTGAGGATTTATCTTGACCCTCTAAGGCTGATGTACTGGCAAAGAGAATTGCATCTCGTATTCCTTACATGCCCTCTGCGAAGAAAATTACACTGGTCAATGTAATCGGAAAAAGAAAGAGAAGCGTACTCCATTTTATGTGGCACTCCTTTTCTTTTTAGCATGTTTAAAAAAGAACAACGCCTTTTCATAATTGAAAATAATTTAATTATAAATTTCCCATTTTACCTTTGATGACATGCTCTTATAGCCACAAACATGACATGGGATGTTTAAGACTTGAAGTTCCTTTCTTTTGTCAAACTCGGTGTCCAGTGAAACTCCACCGCATAAAATTAAATGGAATAGGTAATAAGTCCGTCTATACTTACATATTTCCCAGGGTAAGAGCACTCACTATTTTTCACGCATGCTGTTTAAATAATGAGATATTATTCAGGCCAAGGACCTGTAAGCTTGTGTTCTTCTCTGCCTAGTGGCTCTGATGTATCTCTCTGCCTAACTGGTTGTCCAGCTTACACTTAACGTTGCTTGACATGGACGTGACTGCAGGTGCTAGATTACATTGAAGATAGCGGTCTTGAGGAGATTGCATAAGGAACTTCAAGAGCTTAGGGTGTTTCCTTCTGGTCCATTTGCTCCAGGACAAATGTATCCTTGACAGAGCAAGAGCTACAGCTGCCCTAAGCTTCAGTCAGTTTTATACTTCTGCCGCCAAATGACAAATGACACCATGGTTACTATTGCTAGGAACCATTCTAATATCATCCGATTTTATTTGTGTATTATCAAACCTCAAAATCCTGTAACCCTTGAACCACTTGATGCTGGTTTTGGGGCCATTATTCAACACTGCAAGGAATTGTGGCAACTCTCTCTTTCTGACCTCCTTACAGACCGTGTTTGAGTACATCAGGGTCCATGCTATGAAGTTAGAGATGCTTTCTTTAGCTTTTCCGGGGGATAACCATCTAGACCTCCACTACATACTCTCTGGTGTGAGAGCCTCCGCAAGTTGGAGATTAGAGACTGCCCCTTTGGCGATGAGGCTATGTTGTCCAATGCTGCAAAGCTGGAGACAGTGCGATCCCTTTGGATGCCTGATTGTTCAGTAAGTTTTGAAGCATGTAAGCTGCTAGCTAGCTCAGAAGTTGCCAGGGCTCAGAATTGTGCATGGCCATTGTCACAACCACAACCAGTGGTAGAGCCACATATACTTGAGGGATGTCAATTAACACTCCTTTGTGTCAATATTACAATTGTATAGCTTGGTAAAAATATTTCTTTTATGTATATATATACCAACACCTCTTGACTTCTACACAATTTTACTTTTTATATTTTGATATCTCTTAGTAAAAATTATGACTTTGTCACTAGTCAACCTGTTTTTGGCAACTAGCCAAACAAAAAGGGCTCTTGGAGCAACATCAAATCTCTTAAGATTCAAGACACCTAACTGTCTTGCTTTTAATAGTATATTGAGAGTTGCGTTTGACATAAAACAAATAATGTGTTATCTCGAAAAATATTATGGGGTTGGAATGAGTTGGGGAGTGGGAATTGATCTCTGATCCTCTGGGCGGATAACTCAACATTCAATCATGTACACTACTTAGTCTTCTTTTAGCATACGTATATCATATCAATTTTAAAAAATATATCCACAAAATACTTAATTTTACAAAGAGATCATGGGTTTAGGTACCCTATATTTAGGCTATAAACTCACCCTTGATAGGGGGTCAAGGGGTGGAGATTGACGGATTAGATGAATGGAAAGGATACTATACGTTTATTTTTATTTATTATTTAATTATCCTATTTCATTTTTTATCCGACAATTTTATAATTGTTCTACCACGTACATTACTTTCTTGTAGGTTTTTTTAACTCAAATTATGAGTGTGTGACATTATGTAAGAAAAGCAAATGATACCATCTATTCAAATACAATATACATTAAAGCAATACAGTACAATACAATATAATATAATAACTTATGTACAACTATATCCAAGCAAAGTGTTAAGAGAGATTCCTACAAAATTAGGTCACACTGAAATTATCGAGCAACTCAGTGAGAGAAATTTGCTTTAGCAATGGCGATGAGCAGAATGTCTCTGCGGAAATGCAATGGTATTCTCTCAATCTCTTCCTTTCATATCTCTTATTCTTATTTTTCTTCATATTCACGCAGTAGTGAAGTAAAGGTAAAGGGTAGAGTTGGGTTAAATAGTTGCAGTTTTGAGTGTTTAGATGATGCTGTGAATCTATTCCGTCAAATGGTTAGAATGAAGCCTCTTCCTTCAGTTGTCGATTTCTCTAAATTGTTTAAGACTATGATAAGTATGAAGCATTACTCAGCTGTCCTTTCTCTTTTCCGACAAATGCTGAAATTGGGCATTCCAATTAGTGATTTCATCTTGAATAGTGTGATTAATAGTTATTGCCTGATGCATCATGCTGATCTTGGATTTTCAGTGTTACCTATTTACTTGAAGAATGGCATTCCGTTTAATAATGTTCCCTTTACAACTCTAATAAGGGGAATCTTTGCTGAAAATAAGGTTAAAGATGCTGTTGAATTGTTCAAAAAATTGGTGAGAGACAAGATTTGTGAGCCCAATGAAATCATGTATGCAACTGTAATGAATGGGCTAAGCAAAAGGGGTCATACTCAGAAAACTTTAAGTTTGCTCCGGTTAATGGAACAAGGTAACACTGAGCCCAACATATATATCTACAGCATTGTTATAGATGCTCTTTGCAAAGATGGAAACTTAGATGCTGCAATCAACATTCTGAACAAGATGAAGCAGAAAGACATTCCTCCAAACATAGTCACATATAATTCAATAATTGATGGTTTGTGTAAGCTTGGTCAGTGGGAAAAGGTTAAAACTTTGTTCTCAGAGATGGTGAACCTTAATATGTATCCAGATGTGCGCACCTTCACCATACTAACAGATGGACTATGCAAAGAGGGGAAAATTGAAGATGCCGAGGAAGTAATGAAACACATGGTTGAAAAGGGTGTTGAGCCTAATGTAATCACCTACAATGTGATAATGGATGGATATTGCTTGTGTGGTCAACTAGATAGAGCTAGGAGAATATTTGATATCTTGATAAATAAGGGCATTGAGCCTGACATTTTTAGCTATAACATACTAATAAATGGATACTGTAAGAAAAAGAAACTCGCCGAGGCCATGCAATTGTTTTGTGAAATTTCTCAAAAGGGATCAAAGCCTAATATTGTTACCTACAATACTATCTTGCAAGGCCTGTTTGAAGTTGGAAGAATTGGTGTTGCAAACCAGTTGTTTGTTGAGATGGTATCTACTGGGCCAGTACCTAACTTATCCATTTATCACACTTTGCTTGATGGTTATTTTAAGTATGGACTTGTTGAAGAAGCTATGTCACTCTTTAATAAGTTGGAAAAAAACAAAGAAAATATTGTTATTGAATCTTACAATATTATCATTAATGGATTGTCTAAAAACGGTGAACTCAATAAAGCTCGCGCTATTTTTGAGAATCTTTCCTCAATGGGATTGCTTGTCAATGTGAGAACATACACTACAATGATAACTGGATTTTGTCTACAAGGGTTGTTAGATGAAGCTAAGGATATGCTTAGAGAAATGGAAGAGAACGGTTGTTTTCCAAACAATGTCACTTACAATGTTATTGTGCGAGGATATCTTAGGTGCAGGAAAATAAATGAAATGGTAACTTTAATGAAGGAAATGACTGGAAGGGGCTTCTCATTTGACGCAACTACAGCTGAGTTACTGGTAAAGGATATAAGTGAGAATCCTTCCATCCTTGACATGATACCGGAGCTTCATGCGGAAAACAAGAAGTGAATATTACTTTCCTGTTGGTTTATTCGGCTGTGTTATAACTTTGATACATTTTTGGTTTATCACCTCAAATGAAATGGAATCCAATGCAATTGTGGAAGATGAAAAATTGCAATCAAAATGTTGCTTGGGCTTTCAGGCAGGCTTATCGAGGAGGTACATCACTTTTGATATTTTGATTGTTTTCCCACTATTCTTTATCTTGGAAATCAGGTATTACTGTTCTCTTGATATGATAAATAGTGTGAGTTATCGTTATGTGTATTGTTATGTACACATTATAAGTTCAGGAATATCACTTCAATGCTATTTGTTATCTTCATGTATTGTATTTTCTATCTATTTGAGAATAAATAACAACTTTCTGCAATATATTGAGAAGTAGCACATATCAGACAGGCACTACATTATATGATGTCAATTTTGTTTGTGTTTGGGTTTGCAGAACAGGTTCATCACTGTCACGCCAGAAACTGAAGTTTTGAGAGGGAAGCAGCTGATTATAGGTACTACTTTCTGCTTCATTTCTTTTTTGAATGCCCTTATTAGTGTGTTTGCTTCATACACAAGAAGATTTGCAATAATGTACTTTATGATGGACTTGAGGAGTAACATATGATATACAAACAATATAAGCCACGCCAAAAAGAAAAGAGAGTATACAAGAACAACAATTTTGAAAGAACAAATTTTGGAATGCTTAGCAAGACTACTGGTTTCCAACTATAAAGCACACAAAATGAAGAAGAAAAAAGGGCAAACTGACAAGAATACTGCAGCAACAATTGATAGCAATACTACTCTCCATCACTTATTCTCCACAACAGAGTTGTCTGAGGATTTATCTTTACCCTATAAGGCTGATGTACTGGCAATGAGAATTGTATCTTGCATTCCTTACATGCCCTCTGCAAAGAAAATTACACTGGCCAAAGTAATCGGAAAAAAAGAAAGAGAGAAGTTACTCCATTTTATGTGGCACGCTTTTTCTTTTTAGCATGCTTAAAAATGAACAACGCCTTTCCACAATTGAAAATACTTTAATTATAAATTTCCCATTTTATCTTTGATGACATGCTTTTATAGCCACAGATATGACATGACATGTTTAAGAATAGAAGTTCCTTCCTTTTTCAAATTCGGTGTCTAGTGAAACTCCACTGCATAAAATTAAATGGAATAGGTAATAAGTTCCGTCTATACTTGCATATTTCCCAGGGTAAGAGCGCTCACTATTTTTTTTTTGAAATCAGTAACTTTGTGTCATATCAGGGATCAAAACAGTACTTGGGTAGTACTAAAACCATATGTACAATAGAGCTCTAGTGTCTTCCCTCTCTAGCTATAGAGAATCTAGAACATCTATGATAGACACAGGATCATTAGAGTAAATCTGATTACACCAAAAACATAGCAGTAAGATGAAGTTCAACTTGATCTTCTGCACATCATTCTCTAAGCTCTCAAAACATCTGGATTTCCTCTCCTTCCAAATTGTCCACCAGATACAAGCTGGGACAATTCTCCATCTAACTCCTATCCTTAGCATGTGAACATGTTCCCTTCCCACTTGCTAAGCGCCTCTGTTATCTTGCCTGGCATTGTCCATGCTATACCCTTGAGGTTTAGGATGATTCTCCACAAATGAGTTGTGTATGGACAATGCAGAAATACATGGTTAACTGTTTCAGTTGTTTCTTCACACAGGAAGCATCTTGAGCACAGTGTCATACCTCTGCTCATCAAGTTGTCCACTGTTAGAACCCTTCGGGGTGGCCCAATGGTTTGGGCTTGGGACTTCCATGTTGGAGGTCTCAAGTTCGAAACCCCATGCCAGCGAAAGCAAGGGGTTTGCCTTCTAGGTCGAGCTCGTCGCACCGGGCTTGCCTAGTGCGGGTTACCTCTCCTACGTGGTTTGCGAGCTATTGCATAGGAGCGGGGGTTTTACCCTGTGTGCACTCAAAGGGTAGCAACTGCGGGTTTCCTTTGTCATCAAAAATAAAAAATTGTCCACTGTTAGAGTGGCCTCCTTTGCTAGTAACCATACAAAAATTGATACCTTGTGGGTAACTTTTATCCTTCAAATCTGCTTCCATGGCCAGTTTGCTATCTTGTGGTTGGACTGGTTCGTTATTTTGTACATGACCAATCCCCTAAATATAAAGAAACACAAACTTGTCAAAATACTAGAAATCATAGTATAGCATCAATAATAAACAAAGCTGTTTGAAGGGGTATCTGGGTTGCACATTAACTGGATTAAAAGTTCTATGTATACTATCAATGAGGTCAACAACATAGACTTGTTAGCTTCAATTCTAGAGGGTGAAGTAGGTACTCTACCTACAACATATTTGGGTATGCCATTGGGAGCAAAATCCAAGTCCTTAGAAATTTGGAATGGTGTGATAGAGAAGTGTGAGAAGAAGCTGGCCAGATGGAAAACTCAGTACTTGTCAAGAGGGGGTAAACTGACCCTCATTAACTCAGTCCTAGATGCTCTCCCAACTTACATGCTGTCTCTATTTCCCATCCCACCAGGGATCACTAAAAGACTAGACAACATAAGAAGGAAGTTCTTGTGGCAAGGAAACAAAGAGAATAGAGGTTTTCATCTAGTAAAATGGAATGCAGTGACAACTGGAAAGAAGAATGGTGGTCTGGGAATAAAGAATAAGGAGCTACATGGCAAAGCACTCTTAATGAAGTGGTTGTGCAAATACTCAAATGAAAACCAAACACTTTGGAGAAGAGTGATAGGTGCCAAATATGAGA
>JAJOOH010072835.1:0-30029 GCA_029582605.1 Solanum gracilifrons
ATATATTAAACCGAAATTTGACCTCTATTATACAATGTAATTTTTTGACGAAAGGGTGCCGTTTGACACCTCTTGAGTTAGGGTGGATCCGCCTTTGAGTCGATGTTCGAGATCTTTATCTCGCAAAGGGTGAAATGAGATGATCTTCTTGGAATAAGGTCAGAGGCGTTGGATGGACCTGTTTTTTCTTATTCCAAAGATAGATGGATGGTCAGGTTGATAACATATTTTTTTGTTATCAGTACTTTTATTTTCTCTATATTATTTCTATCATAGTTTTGCTTTTGTATTATATTAGTCTAACCATTTTTTTAAAATGTTTTTGTTGAGCCAAGAGTCTATTGTAAATAATCTTTTTATTTCACACAAAATAGAAGTAAAATTTATATACAACATCTCAAGTGACACTTTTCAGCCAGACCTTACTTAATCATTAAATATGTCATTGTTCTACACCTTCTTCAACACCCTTTTCTTGATTTTGTTAGATCATGATCTTTTGAAAACAAACACTTTCTTGGAGATAAAAATCAATATCTTATGTAATTATGTGTAACCGATATTAAACTTAAGAAAACATTAATTTATGAAAGAAAAAAAAAAACCAAAATATAGAAGTCTGAATTTTTTGACAATTCCTAATTTTTGTTAAAAAGGTGATAATTAATATAATAAGAATTAACCAGTGTTCTTTAACCTTTACGGGAAACCAATGACCGATCCTTTTAAATAATTGATTTTTTTTTATATTTTAACTATTTTATTTGATTTTTTGTATTTAACTTTGATAGATTTTAATTTAGGCTGAAGATATAATGCCACTTGGCGCATTGAACAATAGTCTCCGGGGGGATGGTCTTAGCCTTCAAAAAATATATATAGTAAAACCTCACAAAATTATTACTCGGTTAATTAATAATCTTTCTAAGATAATAATTTTCTTTGGTCCCGACTTGGGTCAATGGAAAAAATCACCCATTTCGATAAGATAATAAGATAATATATTTTCAGGAGACCCCTATATAAATATATGGTCCCATTAATATTACAAATTAATAATTCCTTAAAAGTACAAATATATCTAAGAAAATTAGTGAAATATGATTCTATTATGTTCTGTTTTTTTGTTAAAATTTAAATCTAGTTGAAGCTCATTTCTAACTTTTCTTATTGCATCCAAAAGTTTCGGTATTGTCTTTTCTAATTGCACCACAAAATTGTGAAGAGTTCTAAATGCAAGTGTTTTCTTACGCGTAACTGGTTCCAAAGGTATTGTATCATTTTCAACTTTATCATCAACACTATTTTTCCAATTATATCCACAATTTGTTTTAAGTTTTGGACCTCTAAACATGTATCATTTTCACCTATCCAATAGGTTATTAACATCCATTTTATTGCGGTAACTGAGATCATTAATCATGACCTCAAGTTCATGAATGACATTTTCACAAGTGGGTTCTTTCAATTTTTTTGAGATTTCATCCCTGGATAATCTTTTTGGTGTCGAAACACTCTTTAAATTAATAAATATTAATCTATTGATTAAATAATACCTCTACAAAATAATAATATTTCATGGTCCCGTCTATATTAATTTATAGAGGTTTTACTGTAGTATGGGGCAGGGTGGAAAGATAACAAAAAACATCTGATAGTTTAAGTATGAAACTCGTTAGATAATGATACTTTATAAATTAGGTTTTACGTATTAACTCTAAGTTTAAATGAAATGTGTAATTTCACTTGACACATTTTCTAATTGTTTTAGGAGCGTGAAAATATACACACACCAACAAATGTTGAGTTGAGTGTTTTTAAACGAAAGTTCAAATTCAAGACATGATTTAGATATGAAGTTAACATAATAATTTAGGGGCATAATACATAAATATGTCATTTAATTTGGATTCAGCTGACATCTATGCCCACCAACTTTGGGTGTGCACAAGTAGACACACATGTCTTATGTGCATAATACACATATGTTGTCACGTACTATACAAAATTGCCACGTAGGATGCCATGTAGGACCAATGTGTTTATTTGTTCAATTTTATACAAGTTTAAGTGACTACTTGTGCACAATCAAAGTTAAAGTTCATAGTTGCCAGCTAGGGCCAAGTTAAAGATCATGATGTATTTTACCTAATTTAGGGGGTTAATCTTCAAATTATGCATCCACCATTTCGTTTATTTATTATAAGGTTTGTTCACAGTACAAATATGTGACGTGCGACAACTCGTTCGTTTTCCTTACCATAACAAGGAAAATAGTACGTAAGTGAAATGAAACGTCCTTTAACCATAAGATGCCACATTAATATTTTATTTGCTCGAAGCTCACTTTAGATCTACGATTAAATTCAAATCGCAATGCAGATGACACATTAGTTAATAAGGTGTCACGATCCAACCCATCGGGTCGTGTGGGCACCTACTCTAACACCTAAGTAGGAGAACCCTCGATTCCCAAACAGTTAAAGACATGCGGAAGATTAAGAAAACTGACGAATAAATGGAAATTCATGTAATATTTATAAAATAAGAGTTTTAAACAACTCAAAGTTAACTTGTAAAGTAATTAACTTCCCCAAGGATCTAGTCTAAACAAGTACAAGAGCTTCTAAGATTACAAGGTATAAACATGATAACAAATGATGTAGCTCCCACCACATGGAAGGAAAATAGAAGTTGTTGGAGATTGTCTTCGTCTTCACCTATGAAATATCACTGACCCTGCAACCAGACTATGCCAAAAAGGCATAGCAAGAGTAGTATCAGTACAAACCACACGTACTGGTAGGCACCACCGGTCAACCCGATACCCACTACGCATAATATAAGAAATCGACTAGCAGGAAATATGCAATAAGACTGTTCATTCCTCCACCTTTATATCCTCATGCCCATACCATTCCCGAATACTTTAAAATATACTAGTACACTTGATTCTAACCCCTCGCTCGCTTTGTTCTTGATCATAACTTAACCATTCCATCACTTAGAGGAGTTTCCAGATGTAACCACTACCAACTGGGCCAACCACTCACGATATACCCTTACTTCTTCCACATCACCACTCAACCCTTGATCCCATAGTACATTTTATCAAGGCTCGCTAACCGTTTCAATACTAAGACCTAGCTACTCAACATTTACGACACAAACACCTCCCCACTTCTCATACTTTTTACGAATATAGACAACCTCTCTAAAGTAATACATAGTAACACTTGAAACCTCAGTCTCCACTTACCATACCACATCTCGATTGGGCCTAGCCATTCACAGTTCATTCAGTAACGAGATATGTAACAAGTACACGACATATTAAACACACATATACATAATGCATAATTCAATTATCATTCAGGAGCAGCATAATAATTCCCAACATCCAGGACAGGTAGATATGAACATATTAGTCACCAATGGTTCTCTCATGAAACCCACACCCAAACTGTTAGTGTGTCGAAACGTGACACCCGATCCAATATACATGTGTCGGAACGTAACACCCGATCCAATAGATGTGTTAGAACGTGACACCCGATCCAATAGATGTGTCAGAACGTGACAACCGATCCAATATATGTGTCGAAACGTGACACCTGATCCAATATATGTGTCGAAACGTGACACCTGATCCAGTCAGCACAACCACAATCACACCCATAATGAACAATACTAATAGTCATACAATCAAGTAATGGGTTCATGGTATGTAATTATCCACATACATATACTCATTTGCATTAGATTCGGCTCACATTCCTTATTCTTATACATGTATGCATACAACGAAGCAATTACTTGTTATATATCACACAAACAGGAAAGCAAACCATCACCTACACCTAGTTCATAGGAAGATGCTTCCCCTACGGTTCACATCTCACGTAACCACTAGGAATACATGTACAACCATCCCTTTTTCGGTGCACGAAGGCCTACGCATGAATTCTACCGTCAATTAACAATATACTACGCAGTGAGCACGAATTTAAGAATACTCAATTAATAAAATCTATCCTACTTGGGCGCCAAACAGTTACACGGGATTATAGCTCTAATCCTGGTTTTCGGACCTCGAGACGGTGGATTTGGCCGAGAATCCGCAAGTTATCGTCATCCTTGCGCTATAAATCTCTTTCTCCTTCTTTCCCAAGCCTAGAGCAGCCTTTTGAGAATTTCTGGGGTGATCCTCACCTCTTTTTGGCACTTAGGGAAAAATGAGAAAATAAACTTCGTGCCATTTAAGTTCTGTCCCGATCATCCCGCTCTGGCGCTCCTTTTCCCGCTGGAGCGCCGCCGCCCTTGCGGCATCTGTCCCGCTCTGGCGGAATGATGGGCCAGTTCTCCCGATATTTTCCTTTCCTAAATAACGACGATTGGGGTTGTTACATAAGGAGGAAGATCCAAATCCACAAGAATTTCCAAGTCAACAATCTAGTACAATTGCATGCATCCCCACAATTCTATGACAAGGATATACATGGACCCCAACAACCTAAATTGAGACAGCTGCTCTTTCTCAAAATGGGACATTACCTATTCTCAGCCTCAAATTATTCAATCACACCAAGGCCAACAATATTTTGAATTGCATTAAAGTAACAATAACACTACACCAACTCCTTCAAAGCATATCTGTCGTATTAATTAATGCATGACGTTTGTTATTAAGTTTCTCCATGCTTATATTTTCAGTTTTTATATCATTAATATCATGTCTAGTGATTACATTGATTAGATTAATTGACAGGAAATTATTACTACATTTTAGTCCCTTCGGTTATAAATTAGATTTGGATATATTTATGGCATCATATTTGATCCTGTATTAATTGTTGACAATCGAAGGAATGTATTATATATGTACAGGTGGATATATACCCTACAAAACAATATGATTAGAGAAGCATTTTAGCCTGATTAAAGTTGCATATTGTTTATTTCACCGTGCATGCCGCATGGTTCAACCTCATCATAAAACTTCCTCTTTTGCTTTACTTCTTACAATTCACGGTCCATCCACACCATGCTCTCATCTTTTTTAATCTCCCACTCGATATATTTGGTAGGGGTCTGACTAAATTTAAAAATGGTGCTTTTGGTAAAAAAAAATGTGTTCTCATGATAGGCTGAAATTTGAAATCTTTAATTAACAAATTGAGAAATCTGAAGTATTCTACCACAACTCATGTTGGTAGATCATCTTCTTTGAGAAAGGTAAACAAGGAGAACAGTCGACAATACCTTTCTCTAAACCATTCCTTGCACATCATATAAAAAGGCCTAATAAAAAAGAAAGTCCAAAAGCAAGAGGCTATTAAAAAATTAAAATCAGAATATAAATAAGAGCAACATATAATATAAAAGAATATATCAACGAGGGTTGCGGCAGAATGGATATGATGGTCTCCACTTCTATCAAAGATCATGTTCGATCCTAATTAGACCTTAGTATGAAGCAAAAATCCTGTCAAAACACATTTTTCTTTATGTTATGCAAATTCAAATTAATCAAGGTCTCAATACAGTGAAAAAACAAAAAAGTATGATAAAGAATATAATACTTCCTTTATCTTTAACTGCTTTGGTTACAATTTACGAGTAGTTAATTAGGAGACCAAATTTTACAGGTAAAGAATCTTACACCGTCCATGTTTCATTGTTTTAACCATCACATGAATTGTCTTTTGTCTTTGTCCCATCTTATTTGGCCATCCAGACTTGACTACTTTTGCAACTTTCATTCTTTTATTTTATCCTGAAAATATAATATATGTAATTCTCTTAATAATATCAACGTAATTTGCAACAAGAAGTTTGTTCATATAGTAAAGCTTAAATAACTCCATCCATTCCTTTTTATGTGACAATCACAACATATATTTTTTTACAATAATTTGATCTTAGAACCATCAACCAATAATGCTGCTTTTCCCTTAATCATATGTCTTGGGTTCGAGTCTAGGTATGAAAAAATCTATGATAGCTTCCTCTCGTATGGGGCTCTATACACGTCGTGAATTCAAAATAGTCCAACTCCAATATGAATACCAGACACGGACAAGAAAACAATCAAGATTTAGGTCTCGTTTGGATTGACTTAAAAAAGTAGTTTTTAAGTTAAAAATAAAAAGTCAAACTGAAATGACTTTTAAGTCAAAAAATAAAAAGTAGGGGGAGACCTACTTTTGGTTTTTGACTTATTTTAAGTCATTTTAAACTTATTTTAAGTCATTTTTTACCTTGCCAAACACTTCTCAACTTATTTTAAGTTATTTTTTATATTTGTCAAACACTTCCAAAAGTCAAAAGCTGACTTAAAAATAAGTTTGATAAACTTTTAAGCCAATCCAAAAAACCTCTTATTCATCTTCTAGTAATATGATTTCATAGAGACAAGTACTCTCTCCCATTTTACGTAACAATATTTGATAAGATGTAAAACATTTTTAAATATGTCATGATATCTTTTCAATATTATAAAATTATGTTTTAAAAAGAAATTTAGTTGAATTATTTTTGTATTTGAAATTACTTCCGTTAAAAATAGACTAAAAAATTAAGGAAAAATTACCTATATACACACCTTGTTTTTCCATAATTCCCATTATTCCCTACCATTTCTAAAATTTTCCAAAATCCCTTATTTTCCTCCTAAAACTAATTTGCCGGATACATAACTCACAATTCCAAAAATCAAAGTTTATCACTTCCTGATTTCACTCCACAAATCTCTCCCCATTTTCTTTTCAGTTAATTTTTCATTACTTTTGAAATTCAAAATCAAGTCTCTATCCTGTCAAAACTAATCCAACGTGAAATAGGTAATCTGTTCATCTCTTCAAACTATCTGTTCATCCTTTATTTTTCATTTTTTTTCTTCTTCAAAACGTTGAATCATATGGATGATGCACCATCTTTTAGTCTTGGTTTTACACAATTAAACTCAAATAACACTCGTCGTGTTTTTGATTCCGAAGATATTGCTTGGATTGAAAACAAATCAAAAAACTGCACAATCCATTAATAATGACGAAAATAAACATTGAGAAGTTGAAGAAGGAGCATGTAATACCAAATATGTCGTGAGATGGAGAGCACTGATATTATCTGTGAACAACAATGGAGGACGAGATGAGATGGAAATATTATATGGCTCTGTCGGAGATTGATAAGTTTTCTGTTGAAGAAATTCCCGAAAAGTGATGAGGTGCGAGTTTACCGAATCTGCAGAAAGTTCATCATTACTAGAAACATAAGCTCAGTAGAACTTATATATTAGATGGGTTTTTTTTTTTTAAAATCTATCAATTTTTATACCTTTTTTGTTAGTTAATCACAAATCATACATAAACGACGAAATTCATGTTTTATATTGTAATGTATCAGCATTTAAGTGTAATCAGTTAGTATGACGATCTTCTTTTATTGATTGTTGAATGTGTTTTGATTAGTTAATCAATCAATGATACATTAATAAAAATATAATATTTCATATTGTAATGTATCAATATTTAAGCTTAATTAGTTGATACACTAAACCCTAATTTTGTTCATTATTTAAGGAGTTGTTGTAATTTTCTGAAATTATTGATAAAAAGATGATGTTCAATAGTGTATCATTCAAAACTTGTATTTTTTCAGTATGCATTAGATACAAAAGTTTGCTAAAATGTATCAGGTACAAATATAAGATAAATGACAAGTTACTAATTTAACTGTACTTCTTTGTTTGTATCATTCTTAAGGGTTGGGCAATTTTTGTATCATGTTCAACTGGTGGGCATTTTTGTATCATGTGTGGAGTTGCTGTAATTATGTGAAATTATTGATACAAAAATAATGTTTATTGGTGTATCATTCAAAACATGTACTATTCAGTGTGTATCAGATACACAAAGTTCACTAAAATGTATCAGGTACACACATTAGATACATTGCAAGTTACTAATTTAAGTGTAATCAATTATTCTGTATCATATTTAAGCGTTGGGTAATTTTTGTATAATATTCAACTAGTGAACATTTAGTATCAGATACAAATATCTGTCAGATTGTATAGATCATCAATTAGTATTGAGTATCAATTACTCTTTTTATCATTATGTATCAATTAAACATTAAGATACTTTGTAGTTACAATTATGTATCATAGGATTAACTTGACATGTTTCTTATGATAATGCCGTTGTTGAGTTCCTTAGTGATGAAATCAACATCCCATCAAATGATTTTTGAGCTGATTATCTTCACATAAGATATGAAACATTATTATGGAGATACGATACTAAAAAGGCAAAGTCAGATTATGTCAGCGATAAAAATGATCCTCTAAAGTCCAAGGGTCGCTTCACTCCATCGCAGTAAGATGATTTGGTTCATGTCGAATAGCGATTATGTATCAACGAATATACACCCTTTGATGTTTTGTTTCATTTTTTAAGACAATTTTACTTAGGCTTTAGAGTGTTACTCTAAAAACTGTTTCATGTCATTTTCTGAATTTGAATATTTTTTGTTATTGATTATATCATGTAAATTCTTATATTTTGTGTTTTAATTATAGTGTCGTTGATACATAACATATCATATGATACTTAAATCTTTCACATTATTCATTTGAAGTTAAGAAACATAAGTATCATATTCATAATTAATTTAATTAATTGTATATAAATGAAAATTGTGTTGGTTTGATACATTACGTGTATATGGTGTTTCACACCAGTTGAACATGATACAAAAGGAAAGTTCAGAAACACATATTCAATCTTTCACTTAATGTATATGATACAATGATATGAGTCTTATATATGCATATAAATTACATAATTATGTATCAGATTCACATAGGTTATTATTAGATAACTTAGATATGAGTTTTATCAATGCTTATAGATTTACATAAGTTAATTATGTATCAAATAAATCAACCACACATAAAATTGAACTAATTTTTATACAAAATAGCAAAACTCACATATATTGTATCGATACTTCACATTGTTAACAATTCAAGCTACTTTATTGAATTATAAAAGTGCAAAATTCATATAATTGAAAAATTATTCAACATGAACATGAATATCTTATATAAATTCAATGATTCACTTTCCTTTGGGGAAAAAAGTACAAGTCCTACGGTTGTGACATTCGTGTCCACAACGTCCACAACAATTCGTGTATCTCTACTTTTAAAACAGTTAGATACATGTATCTATCCTTTAATGATACATGTATCTCGCGATCAAAATATGGTATAGAAAGTAATATTACAAACTATCGTGAATCTTAGTAATTAGGATCTAAAGAAGTGAGGTTTATGTATTAATGTATCTGATACATACTCACTGCAATGTAGTAATCAGTGGGGATGCATATCTGTAATATCTTGCTCTTCAAAACAACAATTATGTGTGCACAAAGTATTTCGTCTAGTTGAAATCTCCCACAATTACATATTTTTCAAGGCTAACAATATATCTTCTTCCAGATTCATAAACTAAAAAAATAAATTCAGACGATGCAACAACCTAAAAAAATTAAACAAGTCAATGATACATTAAATGAAATACCATTTTTTGATGTTTTTGAAGTAAGACTGATCAAAGTTTTCTAATGGTTCAAGCATTCACAAACATGAAAAGATAGAAAAAAACATGTTTGAGTTTTGATCGAGGCAAATTGGACATGGCAAAGAACTGGATGACATCTTCACTAGTAAGACGTCCATCTCCATCTGCATCAAATTAACAACCCCATCATTCAGAAATTATTATTTTTTCTCTTATTTGCACATAAACACCAAAAAAATTTATCAGAATCAGCAAAATTGAACCATTGTTGATAAATCTTCTCGTGTTCTTTTGAACATCGATTAATGGGGCTTGATAGATCGCCAGATGTAGCATCAATGTAGATCTCCATCCATCTTGTCTTTTGTATCATTGACGGATTTGGGATTCCATCACTTTTGTAACCTTCATAACTCACCTATTCACCCAAATTCTTGAATGCCTCAACAAAATCGATATATTCATCTTGTATCAGTAACTTTTTCGAGTTTTTTTTTTTTTAAATTACCACTTTTTTAAATATTAATGGTTGTTCAATGGAGAAGATGTAAATTTGGAATTTGAAATTTGTGATACGTTACCTATTGAGATATGGACTGATAAGAATCAGTTAGGCGATAATCAAGGAAATTAAAATAAGTAAAAATAAACTTTACGTGCGTTAATCAAGGAAATCAAAATAAGTAAAAATAAATTTACTTGATTTGTTCCTTTTTAAGCGCAACAAAAAGTTGTTTACAATGTATCAGATATTATGTATCCGAATGGTAGGTATGTATCCGGCTGTCTCTTTTTTTAAGGGATTTTTGTAAATTGAAAATTAGTAGGGATATGATGTAATTTAGATCTTACACTATGTGATTCCTATAATTTATACAAAAATTAATAGTGTCACACTAAAACATGAAAGGTGGAAAAAGATATACCCCTTATGTTTCAATTTACTTATCTCACTTTTTCTTCAATTTTATTTTTATTTTTTCATACAAATATTTATAATTATAAGATTAAACAATATCTAACATATTTTTAATCTTTAAAAATTTTCGTAATTTCTTCAACTCCGAGTTAAAGTTAAATTTAATATATTTAAAAAATTTCTTTAATTTCTTCAGCTCCGAGTCAAAGTTAAAATTAGAGAAATAAATTGAGAATAGATAAATTGTACTTTGCACTTTACCCTGTTCAAATTCGATACTCTGTTATATATAGACATCCTTTTTTCTCTTTCTTCTGCTAAATTTAAAAGTGATTGTCTCACTTACTTCCTTAATTTCTTCTCTTATATATAATGAATGAATGAATGCAATGTGTATATTTACTGATTTTTCCAAAAAATAAAGAATATTGCCTATAAAGTTGCTATCTTTTTATGTTATTTGGTTTCATTTACTGATCAGAAATTGAAGTAGCTAGAAGTAGAAGAAGAAGCTGAAGGTTTTCAAAATTTTGATTTTATTGGGGTGACTCTGAATATAATTCAGAATTTGAAAGAAGAGTGATGCAATGAAGGATGAGTATTCAAAGAAAAGCAAGGTTAATACTTATATCACAACCCCTTTTCTCCATTTGCTTTCATTTCTTTGGAAAATGCAATTTTTGGGGTTTTGTACTTTGATTTCTGACATTTTTGCCCTTTGATTGCTGAAGCTATCTTGGTCCAGAAAATTGGTTAGGAAGTGGTTCAATTTAAAGGGCAAAACTGTTGAATTTGAATCTGATGAATCTGTTTATGGAGGTCAGCATCTAATTTTTTTTTTCTTTGTTCTTATTTTTTCTTAATTGGGTTTATGAATCTGTGTTTTACCCTTTTTCTTTTGAGGAGTTGAAATGTTTGTTCTGAATTGGGTTTTTCTTCTGGGTAAATAAAGCTAGTAGATTGTAACTTACAAAATTTAGGTGAATCTTCCTATGGTCACTCAACTGATACGCTTAAAAAATTGCTTTCTTTGTTGAAGAAAATTGGAATCAAGAGCAAAGATGGCTTTTTGAGACACTAACTATTAGTTGAGTGACATTCTGAATAAAATATTTTATCTTATTCTTGTGTTAAAATTTTGCGTGATGGATAATTATTTCTGTCTGCAGCACATGTTTTTGGTGATTAGTGAAGGTTTTGTCTCATATTGAAATTGTATTTATTCACTGTCTTTACCTCCAGTAGAAATTGATGGGTCTCTCCCATAAAGATAAAGTTAAACACAATCATTCCTAATTGTGTAGTCGTTGTACTAAGCTTCTGCTATGTGCGAGGTCCGGAGAGGGACTTACCACAAGGGTATTGTATGCAGCCTTACTATGCAATTCTGCAAGAGACTGTCTCCATAGCTCGAACCCATGATTTGTGCAATAGGCTGTTTCCAATTTTTGTGATTTGTTAAAATTGTTTTGAGTTATGGTTTTTTACCAACTCTTCAATTGGGAACTAATGTTGATCTTCCCTTCTTTAGGAAGTTATGAGTGGAGAACAAGCATCTCGGAGTGGGAACATTGCGCTGTCAAGAAGACCAAAATAGGTTAGTGGCATGGTTAATTTTCCAAATCCTTATAATACCCTATGTAGTATTTAAGAGACTCTTCTTATGTGACTTGAGTTAATTCTAGTCTCTTTGCTTTCTCAAATGAGCAGAGAAATCAACCAGGGGTATGGAGCATCTCCCACGGGGGAGTGTTAGTCTTGATCGCCCTAAGATTATAAATGTACAAGATTATAGGTTTGTCTTCTTGATAAATCCGGTAGATATTTCAGGTTTTGTCTCTTTTTCCTTTATAGTTCACAACTCACTACATGAATATTTTTCGCTTTATTTCTTATTGGCTCAGACTCTTTGTGTCTACATGGAATGTCGGTGGAGAATCGCCACTGAGCAATTTGAATCTAGATGAATGGCTTCATTCCTCACCCCCTGCAGATATTTATGTGCTTGGGTATGAGCTTTAAGAGTTGTCTCATCTATTCCTTTACAAAAAATTTCATATGCCACAGTTGACTGAAACATTATCTTGGGTGACATTTTACCATGGTTGACTGAAATGTTGTCGTTATTACATTTCAGATTTCAGGAAATTGTTCCTTTAAATGCTGGTAATATTCTGGGAGCCGAAGACAGTGGCCCTGCCAGAAAGTGGATCGCTTTGATCGGGGAGACATTAAACAACGGTCCTGGTACTAGTGGAGGTAATGGTTGCTACACTTCTTCTCCTGTTCCAATTGCCGAGTGGAATGCTGACTTTGAGGGGTCAAATAGATACAAGGCATCGTCCTTCTCTCATCGTCAGTCAGTTCAGACACCTCAGTGCGGGAGCGTGGAAAATGATCCATCAATCTCGCAACTTCGTGTGGATGGACGATACAGTGTTTGTGATCGAGTAATTTTTGGACATAGGTCTAGTGATTTTGATCCTAATAGGGAGCAGAGGCCAAGTGACTTTTCATCTTCTCGCAGACCAAGTGACTATACCTCTATTCACAGGCCAAGTGATTATTCATCTGGTCATAGGCCTAGTGACTATTCCTGCGGACAAAGACCAAGTGATGTCTCCAGGTGGGGCTCATCAGATGATGAATATGGACCTGGAGATTCACCTACTGCTTCGGTTTTCCCTTTGAGGAATGGAGGGTATGCTCCTGCAGAAGATGGCTATAGAATCCCCAGAAATTCAAACTACTGTTTGGCAGCAAGTAAACAAATGGTTGGAATTTTTCTCACCGTATGGGTGCGGAGTGATTTGAGGGAACATGTTCGGAATATGAAAGTATCATGTGTCGGCAGAGGGTTGATGGGGTACCTTAGGAATAAGGTAACTCTAAGTGGAAAAGAGCTTGGTTATGTTTTGTCTAACTTGATAGATTTCCACATATTGACTTAGAAGAGAAAAACTTGGCATAATGTACAATCATTACATGCTTGTTTTTGCAGGGATCTATTTCAATCAGTATGCAGTTACATCAAACAAGTTTTTGCTTTGTCTGCACTCACTTAACCTCTGGTCAGAAAGAGGGTGATGAGTTGCGCAGAAATTCTGATGTCATGGAGATCCTAAAGAAGACAAGATTTCCACAAGTTAGTGGTGTGGATGAAGAGAAGTCACCAGAAACTATTCTTGAGCACGAGTAAGATAGCTGTTTACTTTCTGGAATAATTTCTATTGCTGTTTCATGTAGTTAACTGAAAAATGAAAAAGATGGTAAGGCTTGAGTTTAATATAGTTGCTTACATGTAAAACCATGATTAGGTTATAAATTCGTTTCATCTGAGATTTTCCAATGCATCAATTTTCTGATTATTTTCCAATTCTCTTCAGCCGGGTTATTTGGCTTGGGGATCTGAACTATCGAATTGCACTCTCTTATCGTTCTGCAAAAGCACTTGTTGAGATGCAAAACTGGAGAGCATTGTTGGGAAATGATCAGGTCTCCTTGCAATCTTGTGTTTTTTCCCACTTTCATACTTGAAATTTGTTTCAGTTGAATAATAGCATAGAGCAATAATCAACTGATCTTGTTTTCTATTTCCTTGACAGCTGAGGTTAGAACAGAGACGTGGTCGGGTTTTTGAGGGATGGAAAGAAGGAAAGATATATTTCCCACCAACATATAAATATTCTAGGAATTCAGATAGGTATTCTGTTGATGACATGCAACCAAAGGACAAGCGTAGAACACCTGCATGGCAAGTGTTTTTCTTTGACTACCAAAAAGAACATATATTCTCAATCTAAAATTTCTATACAGTTTATCAAAATATCTAGTGGAGGATTTATATACAAGTCTAGAATTAATCTGTACAATGTCCATCTGAAGGTGTGATCGTATTTTGTGGCATGGTGGGGGTCTCCAACAGTTGTCTTATGTCCGTGGGGAGTCTAGATTTTCAGATCATAGACCCGTTTTCAGTGTGTTTTTGGCCGAGGTTGAATCAGAACGCAGTAGATTGAGGAAAATGAGACGTTCAAGCTCAAGAATTGAGGTGGAGGAGCTCTTGCCCTACTCACATGGTTATACCGAGCTCTGCTTCTTTTGAAGTAGAAGTGAGGACATAAAGCCTCAGTGTCTGGTGTGCTCCCCTTTTTTGTCTAGGTACACTTTATCTTTTGACTTCTTTATTTATGTGAATCTTGTTTCTGTATATGATCTCTATGGGATGCTTTATTTGAGAAATACAATTTTATCGCATCTTAATTAAACTAGGACATGAAGTGCCCAATGAGGAAAGCAAGCTCTCTACTTTTCTCTTTTCTTTTTCTCCCAAGATTTTTTAATTGGTCTTACTCAAATTCTGGATAAAGTTGATATCGACATCTACCATTTCCAGGCATGATATTGCGGTTTGGTCTTTGAGATTCTTAGTAAGATTGCTCTTCAATAGAATATTCTGGCATATGTTTGAACCTGTGCGTGATACTATTATTTCTCTCAAGTCTCCTAATTAGCCTTGTGCCTCAAACTCCAAAGTGCTTGTAACCTTTAAATGTTCGTCTAAGCATATTAGTGAGTGGTACTTATCTCATCTCTCTTCCGCTCACCAGATTCAGGCAGGCGTTGCTTTGGAAAAACTCAACCGCAAAGGGGGACTGGGGACCATCCATATCCCACAAATTGAAAAAGGTTATTCCTGATCTTTGTCCTTAAGATAGGCTTGAACTGTACATTATTTTCCTTGCAAGTTAACACTGCATTAGTAGCAAAATATTGATGTTCCATAGTGTCACCTTTCCTCCATTTTGTTAGGTAATTATGATGTACTTCAGCGTTATTTGGAAAGATAGGTTATCTGCTGGTTAATAACATGGACTGATCAAAGAGGATTTATCCAAACCCCGTTCTTCAGAAAATTACACTCTGTATATAGGAACAAAAAAATGTTTTGTGTATCTATATTAGATGTTGAATCCCCTTGATACAAACCAAAAGCTCAGTTCAGTGGTAAAGGGGATTCAAGTTCTCTGACTTAGCAGGTCAATTCCTGCTAGCCATAGTTTCTAATGGATTTTTAGCTCTTCGTGTCCACTGAAATAACTGTCAGCTTTATTACAGAACCTTGGAGCTTGGTGGCTTTGGTGAGATTATGGCCAGCCATGCAAGAGAGCACGGTGTGTCAGCACACTTGATGTCTGAGCTGTGGCTACGAGTCTGCTTTTGCTATCTGAGTTATGAAAGGATCCTTTAATCAAGTTCTTGTAGGTCCTTGAGAAGGTAAAGTTTACTACAGTCTACAAAACAAACTGTCTTTGGGACTCTTTTCCCCTTGAGCATTGGAAGTACTGCTCCGGAAGCTGAAGCTAATGCCCTGCCACATACTAATTAGGTGCTTCTTGTTTGGTCAATTTTTAACAAGATGAACTCGAGCTACGGTTAAATAGGACTACCAAGTGAGAAAATGATAGTTCTATTTCAAGATTCTTTTATTATGTTTTAGACAGAGGATTCAATGGCATAAAGAGAATGAGACATGGTGGAAAGTTATCATGTTTGATCATCGGGTGTGTACAAACTTAAGAGGAACACACACTCACACATATATATATATATTCAAAGGAATTGTGATCTCCTCTAATATTTATCAATTTGCATTTCCTATCCTTACATTATAATTCTTGCATTACTAATTTCACATTGTATAATGCTTACATTATTATAATAATTATATTGAGAAGTTTTGAAATAATTAATATTATTTTATTGATAATTTTCACAACTATTTAGAATTCAAGTCATTCTTCTCATTGAAATAGAAAAGTTCCATATTTTCTTTGACTAACTTACGTGAAATGTTCTTTCCATAATTCTATGTTTATCAATTGAAAAATTGGAGAGCTCAAATATAATGAAAGTTGGTCATTTTTCAATAAATTTGAGTTTCGAAGTTAAGGAAAAATCTAACGGATGAGTGAAGATAAGTTGCCTCTAACACATGCAAGAGTAAAACATATTTGATCTCTTTTTCAATTATAATATAATTATAAAAAAAATTAAGATTATTGAAAAAACTAAGAAAACAAGAACAGACTAAAATTGAAATTAAAAAAATAGACTTTATAGTGGTTTGATTTATAAATTTAATAAACTGACATAGTAATTGATTTAGTTATTTTTTAATAACAAATCAAATCAATTCAACCTATGTAATACCTTGTTAACGGGTAAAGAAGTCGATAAGAAGCTTACCAAAAGCATGAAAAGCAAAAGGCATTGTATTGGAAGATGGAGATTTCGACAGGCTGATCACACATGATGAACTTTGAGGAAATCTTATGGCCTTTGAGTAAAATCATACAAATAGATACACCAAAAAGAACGACTCATATGTCTACTTGCTTAACTTTATACGTGATATCCTGCATGATAATTTTAATCCTACTTGGTGTCCTGTGTGTATTATGCTACGTATGACTCATGTATCTCCTTTTTCAACTTTATATAAGTTAAAGTGTCTACTTATGCACACACAAAATTGAAGGGCGTAAATACTAAATGAGACAAAGTTAAGAGACACATTCATGTATTATGCCCTACTAATAATTATTGATACTTGAAATAGATATTTAGTTAGTTCATCGAGTTTTCGAAAAAAATATTTTAAATAATCTTATTTTAATTCTTTTGTTTATGATGGTAAGACATTAATAATGAACTATTTTCAATTAATCAATTTCTCTAATTTAGATAATTATCGAATCAAGTTGGGCAACTTTTTTTTAGTATGGTAGACAACTAAAAAAGAATGAGAGTATTTTTCTGACTAACCAAACATAGCAAACTAAAAAAATATTTTATAATTTGAATAATAATTGAAAGAAAAATTGATTGGTTAAACAAAAAGAGAGAGAGACTGTTGTGTCACACTCCGTCGCGCAATTCCTGTTCAGTCCACTACTTATTAACTTTGTCTTGTGGAATATGGATTATCAAATTCCCTCAGACCCCTTTTGTCTCCTTTGTAATCTCTAAATTATTGCAATAATTTGTGTTAGCAACTGGAGAATTTCATCTACATTTGTCTCTTGGTGACAACCCACAATTTCTCATAAACCCTTCTTCTCTTTTAAAGATCAAAATCGAGGCGGGTTTTCTTCTTTATCTGCTTAATTTGATCTGCATTTTCAGTTTTCTGAACCAATTAACTGATTTGTGATTGTGGGGGTTTTCGTTTTTTATGTGTATGGATATCCGGGTTTGATTTTAATCGCAACTTTCCCTTTACTACTTTTGAAATTTGTGATTTTTTTTTTAAACTCATGTGTTGGTCATGTCGATTTTCACGCATTGGTCATGTCTGACTCAGTCTGTTGTCTTTATAAAAGTTTTTGTAAAATTTGGCCTAATTTTGATGCAATTTTCGTCCCCTTTGAGTGAAGTATCCAGAAACCCTGATGTAGACTTGATTTTTAATATTTTTATTTGTGATTGAATCATTTTCTCTTCACCTAAAGTACTTGCCTTTTGTCAATGTGGAGTTGAGTAAATTGATAGATGAAGAGCAATTAGCCCTTGTGTTACTATAACCTGTTTATGATCATTAACTTGGAACCTTGTGATAGTTCAGAAAAGTTGATTAGGCTCGTTTATCTGTACTTTCACGGTATCGGAAAAACTGGATGGGTAGGTAATTATTCACCTGAAGTATCAAATAGGAGAACTTACATTGATAACCCATGTATATTTTAATGCTGCCCATAGTCATTTGTGCTATGTCATTATGCTAACTGATGATTCTTTCATAACAATGTCACATACATGAATTAGTTTCGAAATATGTTGCATACATGAATAATCCACAAATACAACATTGGTATGCTTACTTTAAGATTATTTTACTTAAAAAGTAAGGTTGTCTGTAACTATTTACGGACTGACTGACCTGAATATTAAAGTGTAAAAGTTGGATGCAAATACTGCTGTGTATCAATATAATGCCTTGTACGGTTCCGTTGCTACCGCGGGCTTTACGCAATTGATCGGATTAGATAGATATCCCTTCAACATAGGTCATCGAAAGGATCTCGGAGACCCACCAAAGTAAGAAAGCCAGGATCTTTTAGAAAACAGATTCCAATTCAAAGAGTGCATAACCGCATGTATAAGTTCACACTAACCGTTAGCATTTTCAAATGAAAATGGCATTTCATCTTAGCACTCTTTTTCATGAAAGATTTTGAATTGAGTCTTGGATTTTCATCTGTTACCCAATCTAAAGTGCTTGGTGATTTGCTGATTGTTAGTCTATTTCATCATTTTCATTTTAAATTTTCTTTCTTAGATTTATTTGGACGATCAGATTGTTTGTGTAAAAATGATTCGGTTTAAGTGTTAAGTAGGGTTACTTTGTTGTGGCAATTCATTCAGGTTTACTTTCTCCATGAATCTTAAAAATTGTCAGTCGTACAATAACTTTGGTTGAAAACTGCAGGTTCTTCTTGAAATTCATCTTAATTACTCATGGGCACAATTTCTTATAAGTCGGATGATGAATACTCAACCATTACTGATAAAGGAGACATCGGATTTGTCGACTTTGACAAATATAAATCAGCTGGTAGCTACAATCCAAATGAAGAGAGTGATATAGTTGTTATATCTGTTCCATTTCCGCTGGTAGCAGGAAAACCTAAATCAGGATTTGTTGGGGAAACTGTTGTCGATTCAGTCACAATAGAGAATACCACTAATGAAACCCAGGAGCTGTGGTCAATTAAGATCTATGACTCAAAACCTGAGGATTCATTCACTCTTTCTCTGATGAAACCTCCAACTGCTTGTTCTGATGTGCAATATGTTGAAGAATTCATGGAATCCTTTAGCTTAGAGGATAGAATGTTACGACCAGGTCAAACACTTACAATATGGCTGACTTGTAAACCCAAAGAAATTGGATTGCACACATCAGCTGTGCATTTCAATGTGGGTGATGACACCATAGAAAGATTAGTTTTTGTCTTGGCTGAGGATAAGGTTTCCCAGTCTCTGGCTTCGAGGAGGCCATTCCACAGAGACAGAAAGAAGAAAGTACCAGCAGTAGATGTTTATGCTGCAAATGCATTTGTTGTGGGTTCTCGTCCTACAAGGGCTCCAAATCGAGGATTCAGATACAGACTTCCTTCATATCCAATTCCAGGGGATATAAGGGAAATGATAGAGAAGAAACAATTTCCTGATGTTATTGGGGAAGGTTTAAGAAGAGACAATTACATTGCTTATTTTAGAACTTTACTAGCAATTGAAGAAATCAAGATGGAGGTGTGTGTTCAGATTTTGATTTGAAGTAATACTTGATTTTGGGTAGCACTAATATCTTATAGTTTCTTGCATCAGGAAGACATGAGGGACTATGATATGGAGTCAGTCACCATGAAGCGCAAAGGACTACAGTTTTTGTCCCTTGATGTCCCAGGGCTAGCCGAGAGGAGGCCATCACTTGTTTATGGAGATTTTATCTTTGCAAGGATAGCTTCTGCAGATGCTAGTGAGACCACCCCTTACCAGGTGCATTCATATTTGTGCTTTGTTTTATATCATAAGCTGCTACTTGATAATTTAAGCTCTCTTTACTGCATAATTTGGTAAAAATTATTACAATCCATTTTACATGTAGATTTTCAAAGTTGCAAAGAGTCATTTGATGTATTTGTACATGGCCATATACATAGATAGCCCCTGAAACTCGGCTTGAAATTTTGTTTTAGCACCTCAACTTAGCCAAGACCATTTGAACACCCATATATGTGTAAACTGTGTTTTTAGACCCTTGAATGGTAACCCCTAGGTAAACCATGACGCGGGAACTTACTTGCGGTTATCTGTCAAATATGACAAATAAGATAATTCCGCGTAGCTTCTCATCAAACTAATGCAAGAAAAAGGAAAAAGGGGATTTTGAGCTGAAAAAGGAAACAAGAAGATGCAATAATTTTTAAGAAACTCCCCCCAGAAGGGCAAAACTTCTGCTTCTCTCAGTATCATCTTTTCCATCAGCTCAGATTCTTACCATTCCGACGTTAAAATTCTTCAGTCCTTTTCCTCTACCATCTACATTGATCAGCAACACCACTACTTCAAAGCTCCATTTCACCTCCCAGATTGTCTCTATAAATTGTTGAGAAAAATTGTAAACATGGGTCTAGAAATTTCATCATAGATCACAATGTCATCTAGAAAAATGCAAAAAAGCTTGGTATCGTGATTGCATCGAGAATTTCATTGTGATAAATTTTTATTTATGTAGTAGAATCTGTTAAGATCGATTCAAAGAATTTGAAGCATATTTGTGCAAGCATAGCCACGTGCACTAGTATCTATCACCAAAAATTGCAAATTAATCCTTTTAGGCCATTTTCTCTATGTCTTATAATGGTCAAGCTCCAACTGTGTATTAGCTACATGAGTTTCAAAGAAATATTTTAAAAGGATTGAAGACTTCCTCTTTCTTTGAGCTCAATGATCTCACAGTCTTGTTCAAAATTTTCTCTGTTTCGGCAACTGGACTTTGTCTTTCTTTTTCTTATGTTCAAAAAGACGGAAGAAACAGTTGATCTGTCAAGAAGAGGTTGGAGAAAAGAAAGAAAAAAGGTCGAATCACAGGAAAGAAATGTAAAAGGTGATATTAAGGAGTGGGCCTCACTTATTTCTGTTAAAGTCATTCTACGCACCTGATAAAAGTGAGAAATATATATAGATGACAGATCCATGTCAGCATAACGTGGTTCATGATACAATTTAAGGGTACATGAGGTGTGAAAATGGTGCTTGACTAAGTTAAGGTGCCAAAAGGAATTTTAAGCCAAGTGGGAGGGGCTATCTATGTATTGCCTTTATACATCCAAATCTCTGCTAGATAAGGTCCTTGTGTTGTCTTCCTATTACCTTTAAAATCACATCTCTTGAAATATTCATATTGATCTTTACAACTATGGATGTCGTGGTAGAACATCAACATTGCTTTTTGTTTTCTTCCTTGAGTCTTTTTTTTACTTTGTTTCTGTTATTAATTTCATTTTCCTCTATTTTACTAGAAAGGTTGACAACTTTTGTGATGCCTGGCTGTTATGTCTAGCTGTTTTTTGCTTAGTTGCATGTTAGTACAATCAACCGAAGGCCCGAGGTTCAAATACTTGGGAATGAGGAAATTCAATGGATTCCAATAATTAGTCTTTAGGGAAATTAAGCTGCGCAATGACACATGCATAGCACCCCCTTTATATGATACATGTTAAAAGTTCCACTTTTTGTCTAAGTTATGCATATGAAAATTTTTAAGGAAAAATGATTATATATCAGCAAGATTTTACACATGAACTTGATAGATCAAAAGGAGAATAAATGTATAAACATAAACTTGGTGATTTTGGTGGTTCTTGCACAGGGTTATATCCACCGAGTTGAGGCGGAAGAAGTATATTTGAAGTTTGATGAAGAGTTCCACATCAACCATGTTCCTGGAAACCTGTACAATGTGCAGTTTTCATTCAATCGTACAGGTGTGCGGAGGTTACATCAAGCCATTGAAGCTACAGAAAGCTTAAATGGAGAAATTCTCTTTCCATCAGGCATATCCAGAAAGAGAAATATACAAGCTGCTAGACTGGCACCTAATTCATGTATGCTTAACAAGGAACAAACAAGTGCAGTTGAAAAGATTCTTGGGTGCAAAGGAGGGGCTCCATATGTTATCCATGGGCCTCCTGGTACAGGCAAAACAAGGACTCTTATAGAAGCTATCATCCAGCTACATATTATGAGGAAAGATACTCAAGTTCTTGTCTGTGCACCTTCAAATAGTGCTGCAGACCATATACTTGAAAAACTTGTGAGTCAGCAGAATGTTGAAGTGCAGGAGCATGAGATTTTTAGGTTGAATGCACTCACACGTCCTTTAGATGATGTGAATCCTAGTTACCTTCGTTTTTGCAATGCTGAAGATAATTCTTTTAAGTGCCCTCTTCTCAGGGACCTTAGAAGATATAGGGTTATCATATCTACATATGCTAGTGCATGTCTTCTTTATTCAGAAGGCATCAAACGGGGACACTTCTCTCATATTTTCTTGGATGAGGCAGGACAGGCATCAGAGCCTGATACCATGGTTCCTCTGTCACATCTTTTAAAGAAAGAGACAGTAGTTGTACTTGCTGGTGACCCACAGCAACTTGGTCCCATAGTTTTCTCAAAAGATGCTGAAAATTATGGATTGGCAACTTCATTTATGGAAAGGTTATTTGAATGCCAGTTATATGGTGCGCTCAACGAAAATTATGCTACCAGACTAGTAAGGAACTATCGGTGTCATCCGGTAATTCTGCAGCTTCCCTCAGAAATGTTTTATGAAGGAGAGTTGATCCCATGTAAAGAAGATAAAACTTTTACCCAGACTTGGGTGGACATGCTTCCAAACAAGGAATTTCCGTTGCTTTTCATTGGCATACAAGGTTGTGATGAAAGGGAAGGAAACAACCCATCTTGGTTCAACAGGATCGAAGCAAGCAAGGTAGTAGAGATCATCAGAGATCTGATAGGGAACAAAGGTCTGAAAGAGGAAGACATTGGGGTGATAACACCTTATAGGCAGCAAGTACTGAAAATAAGAACAGCCCTTGAGACCTTTGATTGGGCTAATATAAAGGTTGGCAGCGTAGAGCAATTTCAAGGTCAGGAGAGAGAAGTTATTATCATATCGACCGTCCGGTCAACGATACAGCATAATGACTTTGACAGAGTCCATTATTTAGGATTCTTAAGCAATCCGAGAAGGTTCAATGTTGCTGCTACAAGAGCCAGATCATTGCTTGTAGTTATCGGGAATCCACACATCATCTGCAAGGTGATTCTGTATTTATTTCTGCTACTGCGATTTGTAGCACCAATGTAGATTTGATATGCCATTGTGTTTTTTTTTTCTTTTTTTTGATATGCCATAGTAAAGGTGGAGTTTCTGTCTATCTATTTTCTGAAAACTTTCCTTATCCTGGTGGTACCTTTTGTTGGCATTTTTGGAGGTGATACCTATTGAGTCATTGATAAAAGTTGAATTAGAAAAGGTGACTTTCCTCTTGAATTTGTTATGGGCTTATGATGAGCTAAAAATTATGAATCTTGAGACATATTTTGCCAATTGTTCTATCTATTAGTGAGAAATACCAATTCTTATTAACGTATACGATATGGCAGGATCCCTACTGGAACAAGCTTTTGTGGTATTGTGCAGACAATGGCTCCTACAAGGGCTGCTTCTTACCTGAAAAACTGGAGATCGTTCAAGACGACTCGGAACAAGCAAATAATTGGAATGATGTCGGGGCACAAGTAAATAACTGGGACTGTCAAGGAGCACAAGCTAATGATTGGGACCAAGACCAGGCAGGACAAGTTAACGATTGGGACCAAGACCAGGGGGGACAAGTTAACGATTGGGACCAAGACCAGGGGGGACAAGTTAATGATTGGGACCAAGACCAAGGGGGACAAGTCAACAATTGGGACCAAGATGAAGGGGAACTAGCTAAGAATTGGAATGAGGAAGGCACTTGCGTCAATGAAGAGAAACATAGTCTTCAGCCATCTCCTGATGTTCAAGGTACAAAGCCCCAAACAGATTACATCCCGGACCCTGTTATGGATGAAGCTGAATGGTCTGATGGTTGGAAATAACTACTTACTCTATTATGCTAGTGGATGAATCTTTTGGAGGTTACATTGAACCTCAAAACTCAGAGAACCTTTTCAGATTCTGCACTAGAATGTGCGGTTATTGCATTTTGAAAAATTTCAATCGCAGGAATGCCTGCATTTTAGCTACATGTATAGATGCTATCTATCTATCTCTCTCTCTCTATATATAAAATGATGTGCAAAATTCAAGCTCAAAATTTACATAAAAGCTGACACCTTGAAACCTCAAATTCGTTATATTCAACACTTATAAAATTTGTTTACATTGAGTTGCCAGCTCAGTTGAACTGCAAAGCCATTACCCCACAGGCTACTAGAAGAACAAAAACTGAAAATCTCTGGGAACTCTGTGCTGCTGATGGTATCAAATTAGGCTTAAATCCTAAATTTGTATCAGGGTCTCCAAAGATGTCTATTGGAGGTGGTGTTAAATTTGGTCTTTTATTAGCCACTGGTCTTAGAGGAGGTGTGTATGGTTGAGGAACATTTTTAGCAGCTGCAAAATGTGAAATAAACAATACCAACTCATAAGCCATATATATGTTAGACTTCAAGGAAAATTCACCAGAAACGCAGAGATTTAGTTACCTTTAGGACTAGGAGATGGAAGTGACCTAGTTGGTCTTAAGCTAGCTGGACCTGTAACCAAATGAAGATTTAATCATCTTATTCCCTTGTTTAAACAAAAATCAAGAAATGATGGTGTCAAAATTTAATAAATTGAGCAACTTTGGTACCTGGAGCTGGAACAGGGGAAGGCGATGCTGCATGCAATGTAATCAACAAATCAGAAATTAGTGACCTAATATCAATTGGAACGAGTTTAATTTCACGTATGGTCACTGAAGTTAACTCACTCATTTATTTACCTTTGCACTGAACGGGAACACCATCCATTTTACAAGCTTTAGGGAGGGAAATAGCTAAAGTCCTGTTAATGGGAACGCGAAAAGGAACGTTTCCAGTAACAATAAGGCAGAGGCAATCTGTGCCATTGCTCATGACATACTTGAGAGATTGGCAACAATCTGAAGTTGGTGAAGAATTATTGCTCCCACCATTGCTAATGAAGTTTATGCAAGGGCTAAAGCTACGTAGCATTGCCGCGCTACACGCTGTACTAATCTGCCCGTAAACTAATTGCGTGCTGAAAACCATTAAAACAACAATCAAAATTGACGATAGTTTTATCCCTTCCATTTTTTTAATGAATTTTAAAGTTTTGGAGAATAAGTAGTTAAAAGGGAATGTGCAAGTATAGAAACTTGATGTTGGCTATAGAAGATATTACTAATTAGAAGTAATTTATAGATCAAAAGGGGAAAATAACAAGGAGAAACATGTAGGTTCAAAGTGGTTTTGGAGCTCAACTACCTTAACTAACTTCAAATGATTAAGAATGTTTAAGTCACCTTAAAAATAATTAATTGCATTTGGATTTTCGAAGTTCTTAATTTAATTGATATCCAAGAGATTCAAGCTAGTTGCCCTAAAAGTGCGATGTGATTGCTCCTTGAAATTAAAGTCACATTTAATCTTGATACCTCGTAGAATTTTGGTGGTTTAGTATTGGTCAAACTTACATATGCCCGTTCTTTATATATCAAATTAATTAATGTATACATGATACACATTTTTAAAAATAAAAATAAAATTTAGTTTGTAAAATATTTCAATTTATTTGAGCATATAAAAAATTGTGTAGGATAATATATGAAATAGTAGAATATTGTTAAAAAGAAATCCTTGGACGTCTCAAAATTTAATAAGGTGTTATGTGTATTGTGACATTAACGTAACATAGTGTATATAAATGTTCGCCATAAATAACTAATAATTTTAGTGTACTTTGACATTCCTTTCATATTGAATTGTCGAAGAATTCATCTAGTTACCCTCCCTTGTTATCTCGTGAAATACCTTTGGCTACTCCTAATAACTCTGAATCAGTTATTAGTATGTCTTATCATATTTTGACATCTAATTAATTGAAATGATATGTGATTAACTAATAAATTGGTATTTTACCAATTTATTCTACTCTTATTCATAAATTATTGTGATGTTTTAATTCTAATAGAAGAGATTTAAGGCGCTTGTTCTTTTATGGACAAACATTCCTTTGAACAAGAAGAAACAAGAATTTGAGATAAATATCACTAAACACACTGACAAGGAACCGACATAAGACGGAAGAAGTTGGGATGGGCACTGGGTTGAGTAGAAGTGGACATGTGTCTGACAGAGGTGCAATTGCAGGCACAAATACAGACGGTCAGGATTTGGATATAGTGTTAGACAAATGTTATCCATGTATTGATTAGTTGTGACTTAGTGAGAAAATTGTGCAGAATAACAAGAATTTAAACGATATTAAATGCTAGAGCTATTGTTTTGTAAAATTGTGATTTGTAGCTATAGTTTCCTTAAATTTTGCTATTTGTTTAATTTGTATAATTTGCTTGATTGTATAAATATAGAATTTGTATATGCTTACCCTATCTATTTTGTATATGATTTATGAAGAATTCACAATAAATTATCTTGTTTATAAATTGGCAAGCAAAATATATAAACATAGTTCTAACAAAGTCCTAAGGGGTCGTTTAGTGTGAAGGATAGGTACAAATAGTCCTGGGATAAAGCCTTAGTGGTACTTAATTGAGTGTTTGGTTGGGAAGTTTGGGACAACTTATCCTGGGATTAATAAATAGTACCAGGATAAGTTATCCCTCCAAAAGGGTGGTATAGTAATCCCATCACAATTTGTGATGGGATAAATTTATTAAATGACAAAACTACCCTTCAAACCTTTTGGGTACACTCAACTTTTCATTGATAAGCTTTCACACGCTGCTTTGGTTTTAGCTTCCATGTTTCTTCTCTTCTTCATTGCAGTAAGAATCGCTCTTTCATTTGGGTACACTCAACTTTTCATTTTCGATTGAAGCCATAGATGGGTGATTGAAGAACTTCTTACCAATAACCTTCAACTTTCAAGTTTCTAACAAGGTTAAATTTTTTTCAGAATTTGTTTCTCTTTTCTTTCTTTGTCATCATTAATAATTCTCTGATCTGTTGCATAATAATTTGGATACACTCATCGTTTCTACTTAATGGAAGAAATCAAAAAAAAATCTGAATGTTATGTTTTAGGGTTTTTGTAGATTTTGAAAAAGATTGGTACAAAATAAACTTCCTTTCTATGACACTGTTGGCAGATTTGTCGATAACATTGATTCTAATTGTGTTTGTTGTAAGAATATGAAAACTGAGACCATTAACCATGTATTCTTGGATAGTGATGTTGCTAGCTGCTTATGGAAAAATTTTGGAGGCCCTTTGGGCATTGATGCGAGGGCCTCATCTACTATTAATCTCCTAAAGACTTGGTGGAATGTACAAACTCATAATTCCATACATAATGTGATTATCCATACTCTACCTATCTTGATTTTCTGGGAAATCTGGAAACATAGATGTGCTTGTAAATATGGGGATCAAAAGAAGATGTGGTATAGAACCATGGAAAATCATGTATGGTGGAATTTGAAAATGTCTTTGAGAATGACTTTTCCCTCTTTTGAGATTGGTAATTCTTGGAGAGATCTTCTAAACAAGGTGGAAAGCTTAAAACCATATCCGAAGTGGAAGATTGTCCACTGGAACACACCCAATATTAATTGTGTTAAAATAAATACTGATGGAAGTTTCTCTTCTGGTAATGCAGGTTTAGGAGGGATCGTTAGAGATCATACAAGAAGGATGATTATGGCCTTCTCCATTCCTTCTTCATGCTCTAGTAACAATCTCGCAGAAGCTTTGGCGGCTAGATTCAGAATCCTATGGTGTTTGCAGCAAGGATTTCACAATTGCTATCTTGAATTAGACTCAAAATTTGTGGTTGATATGGTAAAGAATGGACAAGCCACCAACTTGAAAATCAAAGGTGTTGTGGAAGACATCATACAAGCTATTGCTAAGATGAATTGTGAAGTAAATCATTGTTACAGGGAAGCTAATCAAGTTGCAGATGCATTAGCTAAACATGCTGTTATTTCTAATGAAGCTCATATGTATCACGATTGGAGGGATATCCCTAAGCTAGCAGTAGGCTCATATCAATTAGACAAAATGCAAATGCCTTTAGAATTAGGTATGACAAATCAAGTTTTTTTGTAAGCTGAGGCCTTTTCTGTTGGCTGCCAAAAGGCCTTTTTGTACGTGGGTTTGCCCATATGCACTCTTTTGATGGAATAAATAACTCCCACTTGGTTTGGGAAAAAAAAAAAAGTTAACACAAATGCCTATTAAGTCAAACTAATAAAATTGTCTCTTAATATGATCCATTGCCTTCCATAATGTGTGCAGAAATATTATGTGGATAGGTTGGATTTAGTTTTAAAATGGGTAACTGGTGGATTTTCTATGTTGGATAGTTTGAGTAGTTAAATTTGGTTTTAACTAAAACTCTACCAAAAAAAATATACAAAAAGCTAAATAAGAGGGTATTTTTGTAATCAAACCACTTATTTTTAGGTTGTATGCAATGATTATTATTTTTAGTACAACAAACCAAACACTCGATAAGAAATAATGTTAGGATAACTAATCCAGTATAACTAATCACAGCATAACTTATCCCAGCATAACTTGTATTCAAACCAAACGGCCCCTAAATGTATAAATACATAATTTGTATATAGTTACCCTCTTTGTATATTTGCAAGTGAAATATACAAACCGCAGTCTCCATAGCAAACAAAACTATAGGTATGAAGTGCAATGATCGAAACTATAACTATAGAGCCTTAATATGTCTATTATGTTTGCTATTTCTAAATTTTTCTCACTAATTATCGCCTATTAAGTTGAAGCTCCATCGAAATTGCAGATACCCTAGTTGTTTTCCAACTTGATAAATCTCTTATTGTGTTGCTTAGAAAGTGATCTTGATTTTCACAGTCTTGAAGCAAATTCCTTGTTACCAATTCCCCTATGTCATGACCTGAATAAATGAGCTAAGTGAAGAATAAAGAAATGACAAATAGATTTATAACACCTGGATGTACGAGATTTAATTGGAGTTAATGAAGCTGAAGGGTTGTGATTGCACGTAAGCATCCTATAACTAAGTTCCTGGAAGAGCAAAAGGGGCATTGATCAAATTGGTATTATTCTCGTGCTCCTCTCTCTCTGTCACGATCCGAGCCTACACCCTGGACGTGGCCGGCACTTGAAGACCATTGCTGGTCTCCAAGCGAACCCTCATCCTGGCGGACTACAAGCGGAAAACTGATTCAAGCATACAAAGCTTAAAAACTGAAATAAAAGTCTATAAAACTTAAATACAAACTTTAAGTCCAAAGAAAACTCTGTATAATAAAATGTATACAACTCGCCATGAAAAGGCAACTTTAGTCTTTAAAACATTTAACAAAATAAATGAAGACTTCTAAAACTCTATTGCCTATCTATGAAGCCTCTAAATGACAATGATGGAAGTCTGGACAATACCCACGACCTCCTAACAACTGAAAGTAAATGGAATCCTCTGGAAGCAAGGAGGCTCACCATAGCTAACTCGAACTCTCGGATGTATCAACGAAGCTCCTGTTGATGATCCTGAATACCTGTGTCTGCATCATGAGAAGATGCAGGCCAAATGGCTCAGTGCGTGGAATGTACGAGCATGTAAGGGGAATTCTAAAACATAAACATAAGCTTGAAACTTTATAAAAAGGAAACATACTTACCTCTTTTCAATCTTACTC